>VYZW01009457.1:25849-117213 GCA_013401315.1 Balaeniceps rex | reverse complement strand
CCCCCCCCCCCCGCCCCTAGTTTTTCTGGTTTCTTTTTTCTTATTTAGTCACGTGTCTTGCGGGATCTCCCTTGGTGTCCGTTATATCGTGGGGGGGTGAGTTTTGCCCTTCAAAACACTTGATGGCAGAAAGGCCGATAGAGACTTGGGTCCCCATTAAGCACCCAAGCATCACGCTCCCATTGCTGTCCATGCTGCCACCTCCCACGTTCCCCCCCCATCCTACGTTGTCACCCACAACAGCCTCGTGCTGGCTGCAGCGGAGATGAGATCCCTTGCTCTGGTGACCGGTTACGGTGACAGGGCTCTTGCAGTGGGGGCAAGAGATGATGGGGGTCCTGCATCACGAAGGGCATCGGCACGTGGGTGACAGCACCCACGTCCCACTGCCATGGCTGAAGTCGGTCAGGCCCTCGCTGAGCTGGTGCCTCAGCTCGGTGCCCTGACCCTGTGTTTGCCAGCGGGGCTGGGCAACGAAGGCGGGAGGAGAGGGCTCAGCCAGCGGTCCCAGGGGAATCGCCAGCACGGCTGGAGGCACCGAGCTGCTCGACACGTCCTGCCCGCGTTGCACCCACACTGCAGCTCGCCCGCCTCTTGCCTCCGAACCGTTTGCCCAGGGCACAGAGCTGTCAGCTCCGGGGAGCCGGCAGAGCCACGTGTGCCGAGCGGGGCTGGCCCTGGCCACTCGGCTCCCTGGGGCAGAGCCCATGCTGGTGGCAGCCTCTGCTGGGGCCAGCGCTGTGCTCCAGCCCCGGCACGAGAGCCAGGCTCCCCGCACTTCGGTGGGGCACCAGTTAACTGTCCTCCTGCCAGCGGGAGCACCTCGTGCCAAGGGCTTGTTGGCCTTCAGCGCTTCCCCACCAGCTAGGTAAAGGGATTTGTTGAAGGAGACGTCTTTGCACAAAGGGACAGCTTCCCCCCGGCGGGCGATGCTCCCTCCCGGGCTGCCAGAGCCGCGGGTGAGCCTGCTGACAGCTCCTCCGCTTGCTGGGCAGGAGGCAGCATTCCTCGGAGCCACCGTGCCGCTGGGGATCTCTTGAGCAACTCTGCAACGTGGCAGCTCTGTTTCCTCCCGGGGTTTGGGTTTCCCTTCCCATCTTTTGCAGCTGCTCCTGACAGCCCAGCCAGGCTTGGGGTCCTGCTCAGCGGCGGGGGCACCCCGGCCATGGCGCGGGGTGCTTGTGCTCAGCCATTGATGGCAATTCCTCGCCCTTTCCTTGCCAAATCCTGAGGCCTCAGCCAGGTGCGCAGCTGCCCTCTGTGCCCATCCTGCCACTGGTTTGGGCTTGGGTGGCCGTGGGATCGAGCAGGGCGACAGGCGGCTGTCGGGCGCTGCCAGCCCCCCTGCCCTCTCCCACCCCACGATGAACATCAGCGCATCGAAGCTCCCAACCAGCCCAGCTCCACTGGGCTAAATTTAAAGTTCCTGTCTTCCTGGGAAGCTGAGCAGCAGACAAATATTTTCTCAAACCCCTAAGTCCCCCGGGGAGCTGGCCTCGCTGTTCCAGGCACGGCAGCCCAGCTGTGAGGCGGGTCGGAGCCGGCACCCACACTAACCCTCTCCCTCTCGCTCCCGCAGGTTCATGCAGCATCCAAAGAACTTCGGCCTGATCGCATCCTTTCTGGACAGGAAGGTAAGCCTCCCTGCCTGGCTTTAACCTGCCTGACTCTCTTCGCCATCGCGCGGCTCCCTTTGGTGCTGGAGCAGCCGGCGGATGCTGGGCACCTGTGGGCGGTGGTGGCTCAGAGCCCCGGGCATGGTCCAGATGCCTCCCGGCTCCCTGCAGAGACAAGGGACTGACTCAGCTGCGGAGAGACAGGGAGCTCGGAGCCGCGAGATGTGTGAACGCATCCAGCCTGGCGCGTAGGCGTTGCAGCCCACCCCGTGATCTGCCTGGGGGAGCTGCTTTCCTCCGTCTCCCGGAGGCATTTTGCACCAGCCAGGCTGTCGCACAGGGGGTGTGGGCACCCGGCTGCCCAGCGCAAAGCAGAGGGGTCCCCTCCTCGTGCAGGGAGGGCATCTTGAGGGTGGGCTGAGTCCCAGTTCAGCCAGCGGTTCGGGTTGGTGTCGTGTAAGCACACACACCTCCCCTTGGCGTTCAGGAATAGTTTGCTCGCAGGAGGGCCTGACCTTTCCCAAGCCTCTGTGTCATGCTGCTTGGACTTTTCCTTTTTGCTGTTAATTGGGCTGATGGAAGAAAGGTTTGAAGAAGAGATCTGAAGGAAGAGCGGCGAGTCTCTGGTCCCGTTCTGAGTGAGGCCACGTCCCTTCTGTGGGACAGACCATATGGGCAGATCCTGGGCAGACCCAGCCTGGAAAGAAATGATGGACCAGGTGCTCTCCTGAGCAAGAAACACTTGAGAGCTGCTGCTTCTCTGGTCCTTGCAGTCAGTTGCATCCTCTGCCCATCTCATGCAGTGTTCTATCCATGCAGTGTCCACTCGCTCTGGGGGAACCCCTCTGCTTTCTGGCCTGCAGGTGTCCCTTCCAGCCTGAATTATTCTCTGACTCTCAGAGATGAGATTCTCTGATGACTCAGGCTGGAGAAATCATTGATAAGACCTTGACTTTCCTGTCCAAAGCGGCGAGCAGGCAAAGGCCAGCAGCAACCTCGTGCTGCTGTTGGTGCTGTAAGATACCAGGCTCTTTTCAGCCTTTCCCACTTGTTAAAGCCGAAAGCGGTGGGACTTGGATGATGCTCACAATCCAGTCTGTGTTCCAAGCTGTAAAATGTCTTCTAATTTTATTTGTACTCGTTTGTAAATCAGGCTGTAATTATGATACAGAACACATCCATTATCCTGTTGGAGAGAGATGCAAAGTATGGCTCAATGTAATGAATTAATAGATTTTTAAATTGCATTATAAAAAAATAGTGATCTTAGCCCTTGGAACAGATGACTGTAAGTTTTTGTGTTCGCGTGCGTGTGTATAATCAGGGCTAGATTAGAAAGAGATCCAATTAACACTTTAAAAGTTGCAATCTGTTTTTGCAAATGGTTCCACTCCTTGCACAGGGATAGGGAGAGCGCAGCCCCCATGCACCCCCCGGGAGCACGCAGCAGCACCCTCTTCCTGGGCGCTTGCAGGCGTGATGGGTCTGTGGGAGTATTTCTGTTCATGCAATGGCTGGTCCTGCGTATGAAGGTGTAGCCCAAGACCAGTGTTCAGGTGCCCACCCGGTTCAGCAAAGGACTGTTCCCAGCGTGGCATGCTCAGTGCTGTTCAGGAGCAGAATACGTCCCGGCCACGGCTCCTTGTTTTCCTAACGCGTCCGATCCGGGACGGCGCTGGCGGAGCCAACCGCTGGAACGGGAGTTGGGATGGTGGCTCCTGACCGCCGGGATCTCAATCTGTCCACGAGAAAGTCGTGCGCGCTTGAGCCGGCGAGCTTAATGGCTGGAAATAACGCTAGCTGACAGTCACGTGGCAGGTCGTGCCTCGCAGAACCGCAGCAGAGGGTGACAGCGGCTCTCCTTCTTCTGCCGTCGGTTGCCACAGTCATCTGGGGTCAGCCCTTCCCCCTGCTTTGCTTCCAGCGCGGGGTGCTCCCTGCTCTGCACCCCCGTCTCGGCACCCCTGCGGGACGGCCCCGGCCTGTCCCTTGGAAAAGCAGAGCCTTTTTACCAGGACAAGGTGCATTGCCCCCCCTCTTCCAGCTCCATCGAAGGGCTTTGGGAGGGAGATGCAGGGAAGCCTGTTTGGGCTGCAGATCTTCAGAAGCAGCAGGAGACCTGGCGATGGCAGGGCCTGAACGCTGCTCCTGGGAGTCTGCGCCCCGGCAGAGCGAGGGGCCGGGACCTTCTGTTCCCTGACTCACCCGTGTCGTTGCAGACGGTGGCAGACTGCGTCCTGTATTACTACCTGACCAAGAAGAATGAGAATTACAAGAACCTTGTAAGAAGGAATTACCGGCGGCGTGGGAAGAGCCAGGTAAGAGCTGGAAACATCGTCCCTCGGGCTGAGCAAGGAGCCGCAGCGCTTTGCACTTGCAGCTTCTCAGCAGCTCTTTCTCTGAGCACCCCAAATCTCCTTCTCTCCCCTCCCCAGATGGAGATCTTGCTTGCAGGCTGCCATGGGGCTGTGGTTTTGCTCTGTGTAGCTTTTCAGAACATGCTGTTTTCTGGCAGTTGATGTTTGTCCATCTTCGTGCCAAGGTCACAGTCGCTTTAAAAAAGCAAACAACAAACCCAGGATGCTTGGAAAAGGGGATGGAGTGAACGCAGGAAACCTGGCCAGGTGTCAGGAGTAGCACGGGGTTGCCTGTGCAGCCTGCGGCTCCGTGCGAGAGCTGAGCGGGGCCCGTTTCTCTCTCCCCTCCGGAGAGGGCAGCCGGCGTGCCGACGGGGACGGGGCTCCTGCGGGCTGCGTGCTGGGTGGGGATGCTCCTGCCTTGCGGAGCCTGCCTGAGGCTCTTCCTGCAGGCAAAGGTATGGGGGGAGAATGACTGGGGTGGGAGTGACTTCTGGTGAGCACCTGAGCAGAGGCGTATGGAGCTATCTGAAGTGCCGGAGGGTGTCCGAGACCCCTTTGGGGCTGGCAGGTTTGGCGCTGAAGCTAGAGGAGACCCTTAACCCTTTGGTTAGGGGCTGGGCAGGCACCCAGGGCACCACGAGGTGCCTGGGGTGAGTGACTGAATGAACCTTTGCCGTTACCGTGGCCGAGATACAAATCTAGAGATGACCATGCCGGTGTTGCTGCTGATACCATGATACCGGGTACCCAGATAAGTGCTAACATTTTGGGCAGGTACCTTGTCCCCGCGGATGCTTTCAGCCAGAGGAAAGTCCCGCTGGTGGATCCGCAGGTCCATGAAGCGAACGTTTATCCGTGTCATGAGGAGAGTGGGGTGACCGCAGGGGAGTATCTCTCCAGATAACGTGGGGATAGGGATGGAAAAACCGGCCTGGCCCATGCCGCCACTGACATCAGCAGCTCCTCACGCTGCATGGCCATAAAAAGCAGCACTTGGGTCCAGATCCTGATTGGGAGGCAGATAGGTAGCCTCGCTCCAATTTGATTTCTGCAGCATTAAGACATCAGAATAGCTAGCAGATGACGAATGTCATGGACGGGGCCCAATTTTCCCTTCTTTTTTTCAGAGACATTAGAGATGGATAAAGCCCTATTAGATTATCCCGTCCCTCTCCCAGCAAACACAGGGTGGTTCCCTCCAGTACATTTTTATAGTGTTTACCATGGTCTGTTTTGGTAGATCACAGCAACTAGAACATGAGGCCACATTTGTTTCTTGTTAGCTGTGGAGACATTTAGCACAGCTCATTCTGGTTTCAGTGTTAAGTTGAGCAAGTAACAAGTGTGGAGGGAGAGAGGCAATCGAACGCTCTGCTCTGCGTCTACCTACCTCCCCCTGCGGCCGCAGACCTGCCTGTCCTGCACCCAGCAGGTACTATTTGTATTTTTGGTTTTTAAAAGTATCCAAAGCATCCTTGGGCTGGAGGATTTCCCACGGCACTTGCCCTCGCTGACGAGTCCGGTCCAGCCTGGGCAGTGGAGATGGTGTGCTGCCGTTTGGAGCCTCGTTCAGTGCCAGCCTTTGGAAGCAGGGACTTGCTGCAGCGACCGTAGTAAAAGGCAGGACTGTTTTTGTAGGGCACAGCAATATTTGTAAATCATTAAGAGCGAGGCTGCTGGACACCGAAGGGAGCGGATTGCACCTCCGCTGGAGCAGACCTCGACCAGAACATTTTGATTTTGAAAGAAGAGTTGGATCCCTCAGTCTGGGGGGAAAGCGCAGCAGTGAATATTTCCCGTTGCTGTTGGATGCTCAGGTGGAAGGTGGGATGTTCAGGCAAGCTTTAAAAGCCAAGGGCTGGCTGCGCAAATAGCAGTGGGAGAGGGGTGCAGAGCAAGAGTTGCTGCATACAATCCAGCCGGGAGCAGCTCTCCCCCAGAGATCCTGGGGGGGGGTCTTGAGATGCACATTTTGTGCTGGGATGCCCCCAGTGTTTCCGTATGTCGCTTGCGTCCGTTCCCTGCGAGGCTGTGCGCAGGGGAGCGCTGGAGGAGCCTGCGTGCGGGCTTGGGAAGGGCACGCTGCTGCGGAGCTGGTGGGGCAGCACGGCTGGGTCCGTGCCGCAGAGGGAGGCTGTGCTGGGGAGAGAGTCGTTTTAGGGCGGGATTTTAAGGTAATGAAGGAAGGAGCATCTTGTTAAAAGTCCTGCCAGAAGCTGGTGGGAGCGGTGAAGCATCTCCCATGCACCCCTTGATGGAGCCGGGGTCTCCCCTGAGCGCGGTGCCGACGGGACCTGCTTTCCCTGGCCAGGCTGGGTCACCACGCGGCTGCGCAGACCAGCGTGGGAGAGGTTAGGTACCGGCAAATCTGGAGGGCTAGGATGGAGGGATACCCCCTGGTGGGATTTTTGCTTAGTGAGGACCTTCAGAAACCGCTCAAATTCTGGCTATGCCTGCGGAAGCTGCTCTCGTTTGGGAGTAACCCGTCCCGGAGGCTCAGCCAGCACCTTGGCTGCGCGTCCTCCCTGCTTGTTCCCAGGGGGTCCCCCTTCATTGTCCCCGTTCAGCCATTTGCGGGGCTGTCGACTGAACTGAGGAACTAATCTGAGCTTGAAATAGTTTCTGTTGGCCCCAGATTATTTTTAACCCCGTGCAGGTCCCTCATCCTGTGGCCTCGCAAAGGGTTGGGGCTGCGGCTGGGGAGCGGCGTTGGGCTGCCCCTGCACCGGGGGCTCTGCCGTCACCTGCCCGGTCTCAGCCACCGGAGACGGTGACGGGATGAAGGATGGGAGACGCGATGGGACAGCACGGGGACAGGCAGCGTGCAGGGAGGAGACGGGGCTGCGAACAGCCTTCCCGCAGCATCGGGAGACCTGGCGCCGCGCTCCCGGCGCTGCCCGCGCTCCAAGCACAGATTTTCCCGCTGGTGAGGGTTCGAAGCAGTTAAACGCCAAAACTGAGATTTAATTGATTTAGAGGAGGGGAGGAGAAGTTGACTTTGATATCGGATGAGAGGAGCGGATGAGGTCTGATAGAAGCGTTTCAAGTGGCCCTGTGCTGTTTTCTTGCTCCTTTTCTCACGGAGAGGTTGGTGGTCTTATTTGTTCTTGGAGGCTGCGGGGAGCTTGAGAGCGAAGTGGAGATAATTACACGTAGAAATAAAGCTACTCTGGTGTCAAGATTATCATTGTGGCCTACTTATTAAAAGTCCATTAAAAAATAAGAATCCCACTGCTCCCTGGCTGATGGTCCCCTGGCAAAGGATATTCCTCATAAAGCTGCTACTTATTGCTAAAAATCTCCTGCCAAGAGCGGCGACTTCACGTGATTCTGCTTCCAGTTTGTCAGAAAACCGAGCAGCCGCCCGCTCCGTGGCGGGGCGCGTGCTCCCGGCACGCCGCCTTCCCCGTCGCCGATGAATGAAAGGCGCAGGCATCTGATGGATCGTTGTGCATAGTGTTCAGGCTCCCGAGATGAAGATCCTTTCTAAAATAATCCTCTGCGTTTGGGTATGGAAAATGCCGTTTAACCCTGAAAGGGGGAAATCAATGGGAAGAGGGATAACTTCCAAGCGTGTAATTTCTCATTCTGGGGAGGGGGAAGTTTGAGTCATGGTAAAATGATCTGATCCAACATTCAATGTACAGTAATAAGCATAAATTTGCATGAGCTTGTCATGAAAGGCCCTTGCACGGATGTGTTGCCTGGGGGGGGGCTGTCGCAGTCGCTCTTCAGGGTATTTCAAAAAGCATCCCTCCGCGAACACCCCTAATTCTGTAGCAGGGGGCACCAAAATTGAAGCGAGGCAATTAGCGCCATGTGCTTCGCTCTTCGGGCAAGCTGTTCAGCCAGGCTGTAGTAGCGCAAGCGTTGGGCTGAAGCCGTGCCGGAAGAAAAGTGACTCTATTTCAACATAATTATTCCATGCGGAGTGCGGGGTTTTTATTCCAGAATAAATTCGCTTTGATTTTTGGAGTAGCGTTGCCCACGTGGCAGCGGAGCGGCCGCGGCACGCCTGTTAGGCTTCCTGCGGTGGTACCGGTGAGTTCCCGGAGGGAGAAGCCGCCCGGCTCCCGCGCGGTGTTGGGATGGGGAGGCGGGCGGCTGTCCCGCCGGGCAAAGCCTCCGGTGCTCTCGCCGTCGGCGGGTCGGTCGGCAGCAGCGATGGGCGGCCGGAGGAGCCGCCTGCCCGCCCTGGGGATGACTCAGAGGTGGATGAAGTCATGCGCCGCGGTGGATGGACGTGGCCTGCAGGACGTGCCGTCATGCCGGTCTCCCTTGGCGCTGCTGTCAGACGGCGCTCACGTATCCCCCGGTGAAAGGGCCCCGTGCGTTGGTGCTGACGCTTTCGAGGACTCGCTCCAGGGGGACTGGAGCCGCCCGGACCCCCCCTTCCCCAGCCAGGGAGCGGTGCTGGAGCCATGCCGGCGGGGCGGGGGCTGTGGCATGACCTGCCAGGGCAGCCGGCGAGGTCCCCTGCCAGGGCCGACAGCCTTTCCCAGGCCCACCCTCTTCCCTGCCCCTTGCCAAACCCCAAATCGAATTATCCGTTCTGCCGGCTGTCCCGCCCTCCCCAAACACAAACCATTCCCCTCACCGACGCAGATAAACAGCCCCAGCCTGGATTTTTATAAACAACCCATTTACTTTTTTCACATAAGTGTCGTCCCAGCCGGCGAGGCTGGCAGGGGCTGGCAGGGCTCGGGCTGCCGGACGGGTGCTGCCTGCCCGCGGCTCCCGGTCTCCGTGCAGCCCGTCCCTGGTGCAGAAGCAGAGCAGCCGCCACGGACCGGCCTTGCCCTGCCATCACCTCTCCTCCTGCTGCGAGGATCAGGTCCGGAGCTCAGCAAACTGCCTCTTACACCGCAAAGCGTGCGTGTGCCCCCGCTCCGTTAACCACAACGGCTAACGAGATGAATGATGAGTATTTATTTCTGGGAAGCATTTGATTTTCATCAATCCAGGGAGCGGCTTCTCGTTAGTGACAAAGGGTTTGACAACTTCTCTTTCAGATGCGGGGAGATAATTGTCATAAAACCCTGGTTTAATAACGCGGCACGTCATACAGAAACAGCCCTGGATGTGGGCAGTAAACTTTGCTGCCACAAATACCAATAAATTATTCTGCAGGCATTTAAGCCTGTGCTGACTTGAGGACTGTGTTTTAAACAGCACTGAGGTTATCGGTGGAGCGGGCCGGGGGGAACGGTTGTGGCTGCGCAGAGGTCTGTAAAGGAGCAGTTTGCATGGTTGGAAACAACCTGGGATGGCGGTGCTGGCGTGCGGGTTCATCTGCTGCTGATGGATATTGCTGCGACGTGGCTCTGCGTGTCCTCCTGTCCCCCCGGCTCTGCCCCATCCCGCCGGCTGGGCCGGGTCGGCTCGCTGCTGGGACACAAAGGGGATTGAATTTGGCTCGTTTTGTGGACAGGTCTGCAGGGTGACAGCACTGCTGGTGGCTGGGGAAACCTGCCCGGCCAGGCGGGGGTGCAGGACCCATGAGAAGAAGTCAAACCCAGCTAGACCCCGCGGTCACGGTCCTGTTCGAGTGCAGCCTCGCGGGGAGAAACGTCTCGCAGAGCATTTATCCCTTGGGAGCTCATGTGTGCGCTGCTCGGCGCAGGCTCTTGCTCTTTAAATCCACATCTCCTCATAGCCAAAAAAAAAAAAATCCAGACAAAACCAGCTAACCCCCAGAATCCTCAAAAGTGGTCCAAAACCATCCTCGTGGAAAGCAGTGGGCTTCCCGTGAGCACGGAGGGTCTTGCTGGAGCGTGTTTGGAGGCAGCAGGTCCTGCTCAGCAGTATACAACTTGCAAAGAAACCATTTTCCATCAGGAAAAGTGGTTGTTTCTGGGAAAACACCCATCTCTCGTGCTTTTCCTACAGCTCGGCGTAGCTCGGACACTCCCCGGCTCGCAGGGCGGCCTGACAGCAGTGCTGGGGGGATCATGGGCGCGGGCTCGGGGTCTGCAGCCTGTCCTGTACTTTGCTAAATGCTCTCTGCCAGGGCCCGCGTTCGCCTCCGTGCCTCGAAACGGGAACATCCGCCTGCGCTCTCCGGGGTGCCGAGATTGCCGGGTACCGAGCGTGCGGCTGGGGCTGGCAAAGGGCTGTCATCCAGGGGCCGTCACTGCGCTGTCACGGGGGAGGTTGAGCACTGGGGTGCCTGCACGGAGGAGGTGGGCGAGGTGTGAGACACGGCGATGTTCGAGGCGGTATCGATCCCGTATCCCTCCACTGGTGCCTGCTCTTTTCAGTCTGGGCTCCCGTCACTCCCAAACCCTGTACCCCAGGTATGCCCCGTAAGATGCATCGTGCCCGTTCCCCCATTACGAGGGCGTTGCGGCTTTCCCGCAGCCCTGCCACCCCTCCAGGCGGATAATCAGGCAAACACAATGGAAACTCGCATTCCTGAAATCCCAGCTGCAGTTTTGGGGGTGATTAAATGAGAATGATGTGGCCATATTTGGGAAAAGAATCGAAGGATGCGTTGCCGCGGGAGGATGGCTGGTCAGTCCCCGGCTCTCGACGCAGCCTCGTGGGCTGCTGGCAGCGCCGGGACGGCAGCAAGACCTGTGGGCTCGGAGCAGGGACGGGCACCGGCAGACAGGGATGCGCAGCCGCTTCCCTCTGGGGTAGCACCAGCACGGGCTGCCGATGGACCGCTTGCTGATGGACCCTTTGGCCACTATAGCCGGGCTCTTCCGTGCAGCTTGATTGTGTCTGCAGTTAGTGATAATAAAATAATCACTTAAAAGTGACGTGAACCCCCCCGTTCCTGTTGGCCCTCGAGTTCGGACTCGTGTTTCTCCAGCAGCAGGTCGATGCATCCTCCCGGCGAGCGCTCCACCACGCCTGTGCCCACGTGAGTACTCCTCGGGGTGGGGGTTTGGGATGCAGGCCGGGCATTACCGATCCCGGCGGGGGACCTGCAGCATCTTCCCGGCAGGATGGGGAGCGATAGAAGCGGCTGGATTTTTGGGATGAGTTGTTTTCTCTGTTGTTGTGATCCAGGTTTGAGTGGGAATGGAAGGGAAATAGGTCACGTCATTGCTCAGTTGCTTTCTAAAGCAGGCACAGCTGAAAATCCTGGAGAAGGCTGCTTCCGTGAGGATATGGGGCTTGCTTTGCCTCCGCTGCATCTGCAGCGTGCACGGATGCTGCTCTGCATCCCATGAGCCGCCAACCCGGCACCTTCCTCTGTTGGCAGGGCTCGGAAGAGGGGTCAGCATGCGGCCGGGGGGCTGCGGGCAGGGGGGGACGGGGTAAAGCAAACCACAGGGAAGAGCAAATGCGTGTTCCCCGCCTGGGACAGAGCGGGGGCTCATCTCCACCGCTTCCAAATATTACGCTCTCTTCCCCTCAGGTCATTTTCCCTTTGCAAGCAATCAAATCACTTTTTTAAAAACTCAGCAGCGACCTAGAAAAGAAACATTTCCTCTTATGGAAAAGCCCTCGGTGATTTAAGGAGGGATCCGAGCGAGCAGGGTCCTGTAAAAATCATTTCTGTGCTTCGCTGAGATCAAGGGGCGAGCGGTGGGAAGGCGTCAGTGCCCGCTGGGCTGGGCTGGGCTGAGCGGCACCGGGGCCCCTGCCCGCAACGCTCCCGTGCCCAACAGGCGCCCGGCGCCGCCCGAGATGAGCCCACGCTCGGGCGCGTGCACCGGACGCGGTCGTGCCGTGGTCTGGCGAGCGATGCCGCAGCGTCCAGCATCGCTGCAGCCCCCCAGCCGGCCCCTCTCCTCGTCCCCAGCACAGCACGCTGCTCGCCCCCGGGGCCGGCAGCCTGGGAGATGGCACGGGGCTTTCCCGCGGCACGGCAGAGCAGCCCAGCTGTGGCTGCCGGCGCTTTGCTGCTGGCACCGGCTGTGTTTTGTGGCCTGCGGTGCTGGAGAGCCGCGCTGGCGAGAGCGCACGGAGCCCGTTCAGCGCCTCCCGGGACGCTGGGCACGGCCGCGGCGTTCTCCATCTCTGCCATGTAGCAATTGCTGTCTTGCGGAGTTTGTTGTTTACTGGCGGAGGAGCAGCGCAGCTCCGGGCCGTCACGGTCAGAGCTGAACCGAGCGAGCCCCACGCTCGCTATCGTTCTCCTTATCAAATCCGAGCCTGGCCCTTTGATTTTTCGACTTGCTTCCGCAGCCAACAGCATCAAACCCAGCCCCGGGACGCGAATGATCAAAGCCAAGTTGCCGGCAGACATTCCTCTTCCTCTCCTTGTTGTTTTGGCAGCGGCTTGTTTTGCTTTGTGGTTTCTCCATGAGCGGAGGGTGCCGTGTGCGGTCGTGAGAAGCCAGCCTGCATGGCGGTGGGTGGCAGCGAGGGCTGAGGTGTTCCAGACCATCGGATCAGAGACTCCGGGCCCTGGGAATCGGCCACATGATACGCACACGTATTTCTAAGCCATCCTCTCTGTGCTCCCTATCCAGCCTGCCGCCGAGGGATGGGTAGGGACATGCGGGGAGCGCTGTTTGCCGTGGCCATGGGGCACGAGACCTCGGTGGTGGGCGCCTCGACCTCCGCTACGACATTGGCGAAAGGGGAAGGATGCTCCAGGGGAGACCTCGGGTACCTGGGCAGCGCGGTGGCTAAAGAGGAGGCTGGCAGCGTGGGTGCTCGGTCGGGGAGTCGCTGCCGTGGCTCTCGTTGGTGTGACCTGCCGGAGGGAGAGCTTGAAAGCAGGTGGAAGGGTGGATGTGGGTGGTGGAGGAGAGGGCACGCTCCTGAGCCACACTGCATGGTGCCAGCCCTGCTCCTGGCAGAGATGCTCTGTGCAGCGTCCCGCGGGGCCGGGGAGAGGGGTGGGAGCCGAGGGCCGAGTCCCGCCGGCTGTGCCGCAAAGAGTGCGGCGCATCCTGCCCTGTGGTGCCGGTACCGGACCCGTGGGACATGGAGTGATGCCCGCAGGCACCCGTGCACGCACACGGCCATCGCAGGCGTGCTGGGGCGCCTGGAGAAGCAGCAAAGCGAACTCCAGGTGTTCTGGCCAGCCTAGCGTAGGCCTTTTGTCTTCAGCTTATCTCGAGCTGGTTTTAATTTGCAGCTCCCTGATTGCGTGCAATGACCCTCGGCCTGAGCCTGCTCCGCAGCTGAGTGCCCCTGGAGAACATCATAAATGCCATTGGTCTGAAGTCACCCGCAGGAGAAGCGAGGAGCCAGCGCCCTGCACGCAGGAGAGGCAGCACGGCCGAGCGGGCGCTCCCGGCTGCTGGAGGGGATGGGGCTCGCGCCGGCGGGGCACCGCTCCCCCCAAAGCCCCCCTGCCGAGGCAGACCTCGGTGTGACGCGGTGGGGAGAGGGTTGGCACGTGTCACTGTGGCGAGGGCTGCAAAGCCGCCTTCGGGCAAAAACCCCGGCGCTCGCCGCCTGGGGATGGGCTTGCGCGGCACCGAAATGAGTTGCCTCGCAGCTCAGCCTGGCGCACGCGGCTCCCTCTGCGCGAGGGCGTAGAGGGTTGTGGTTTGCTCCCTCCTGGTTTAAGGAGCAAAGAGGAGTTGGTGGTTTCCATGGTGTGTTCATCTTCCGTTAGAGCCCAGGGCACCGTAATGTACAGCAACGGAGGTGATGCACCTGCTGGGAGCCAAATGGCATCCCCCGTGCGGCCGATCCGCCCTCGAAACCTGCCGTGAGAGAGAGGAGATGTCACCCCGAGCCAGCACTTGGGCTCGGGGACGGGCTCTCGCACAGTGCCGTCGCCGTGCCCCAAGCCAGTTCCCCTCCAGCACGTTCACCAGCAAGCGGCCTGGCCGGGGGTGGCAGGAGCCGGTGGTCCTGGGGCAGGAACGGGACCCCCAGGGATGAGCTCAGCTACACATCATGGGGAGAGCTGCTGTGAAATGGTGGCCGTGCCTGTCCCCGTCCCCAGCAGGACCAGGGCTGGGGAACCAAGCCGCGCCGGCAACAGGGGTGTTGTGGTGCATATTTTGAGGGTGCTGCGGAGCGGGGAGTGAGGGGGGGCTGGGAGAGGGTGCGGGTGCCTCAGCTGCAAGGTGCACGGTCCAGCAGTTAATGCCGGGATGCCCCGTGGGCAGCGAGGGAGATTTCTGTGCCAGGCTCTGGCGTGGTCCCCGGTCCCGTGCCGCAGCCTGGCACATCTCGCCGCGGAGGGCATGGGGAAGGCAGGAGCCATTGTTTTCCGGAGGTTTGTAAGTTTGGAAAATAAACAGTCCTGCGCCGTAGGTTAAGCTTGGCATCCTGGCGGATTAATCACGCTGGCTGCAGCCAGCACTGAGAGCCCCGGTGACGAGAGCTGTGGTTTATAGATGATGATTCATCGACTCGACTTAGAGCGACCACGTTATTCCAGCAGATTGCAAAATCATAAGAGGAATGTTGTGGTTAGTTTACGGCTTAACTATGCAAATCGTCAGGAAGCCTTCAGAGCCGGAGAACGTAAGGCACAGCGCGCCCGGATGGCTGGGCGGTGAGCAGGGGCCGGGAGCTGGCGATGGGGCTGTCGGGGACCGGCCGCTCGCGGGAGCCGGGGAGCGGGGAGGTGAGTGATCTGGGGGGAGACGAGGGTCCGGAGCTCACGGTGAGCGTGCGAGCAGCGCGCTTCGGAGGCGGGGGACACGCCGCCGTCCGGGAAGGGGTTCCTGGCTGGTTTCACCATCTCTGTGCCAAGGCGGCAGGCGTCTCGGGCGGGGGGCGGGGGGCATGAAGGTGGGGAGCTGCTTCCCCCACCTCCTCCTGCCCTCCAGTCCTGCTTCCAGAAGCAGGCAGAGCCTCAGCGGAGGAAGTAAACAGAGTGGGAGGAGCTGCACCTCTTCCTCACCGGGGCTTTCTCCCAGCTGGGACGCTGCCGGGACGTGCAGCAAGTTGGTCGGTTCTCAGCAGGGCCAGTGTTCCGATGTGCGGGACCTACCTGGAAGCCGACGTTCCCCAAAAGCGCGCTTGGAGCCGGAGCTTTGCGGTGGCTGAAGTCCCCGTGACGTGCCAGCCCGATGGAGCTGGCCGGGCAGGGCGAGCAAACGTCGCTCCGGAGGGGAGCCGGGAGCCGGGGCGAGCATGCGTGCCTGCCCGCGGGCCCCGGCGAGGGGGTGGCCGGCGGCGCACGCGGTGTTCCCGGGAGGGCTGGCAGCGCTCTGCGCCTCTCCAGCTGCTCCGGGGCCGGTGGGAAATTGGGGTAGAGGTGAGCAGATGTTTGTAATTACGGAGCAGCTCACGCCAGAGCACGGGGAGCGTGCGGGGAAGGAGACCGCCCGTCCCCGTGGGCTTGGAGCGAGATCGGCCTCTCGCTCACGCGTCCCGCGTGCGATTTTGTCCCGGGGCCTTTTTAAATAAACAGGATATGTCGGCAGCAAAAACAAGCAGCAGCGATGCTGGGGAGGAAGGGCGGTCCGGCGGTTAGAGCATCCGACCTGGGAGGGAGGGACAGGGCGGCCCTGCCCTCTGCCGCAGGCATCTTCCCTGGCCTCGGGCGCATCCCTTCCCCTTCTTGTGCAAGGTGGGGAGCACGTACCTGCTTTGCCTCCAGGAGGTGGGGTGCCTCGTCCCCGGGGGGACAGGGATGTAGGTGGGGAGAGGTTTAAGCTTGCCGGGAGCCGAGCAGTTTTGGTGCCGGCCTTTGGCGTGTCCGCTAAGAGCTGACCCACCTGCCGGCCCACCTAACCGGGGCAGCGTGAATCAGAGGGAAACATCGGCTGGTAATTGGGGAAGCATTTCCTGGCCTGTCACGCTTTGGGATGGCGTCCCGTCCCTTGAATCATCCAGAGCTGGTCCACGTCCAGCGCTAAGAATAGCCTCCCTGCGCACCGCCGGGGCAGCCACACGCCGGGGCCGGGGCGGGAGAGCGGCCGGCTCGCAGGTTCCCGGCTGCGGCTTCCCGGTGCTGTGCCGTGCCGTGGTCTGGCTCTGATGCTGGTCGGTCTGAGGTTCGGGGTAGAGCACGTAGCGCAGATGGGCCGAGGCGGCTGCCGTGGTCGGTCCCCAGGGGGGTGTCCCACCTCCTGCCCTGCGTGCCGCTTGTAGCTGAGCTCTCGCCCAGCTTTGCTTGGGACTCTGGGGTCCCCTCTCCCCCCCAGAGCTCTGGGTGCTTCAACCAGCCCCGCGGCCTCCAGCCCAGCACGTACCCAGGTGGGATGTAAGGTGGCATTTGTGAGCGTGGCCGTCCCTGGAGGTGCTTTCTGGGGTGTTTGGGGGGTGCCCCGCCATGCTGTCACCATACGCTTGCCAGGGTCCAAAGCAGTATTTGGCCAGGAGCCTTCTTCAGATGAAGACATGAACACAGCCACGGGTGGAGCGGGGGACAGTTTTCCCCGCCGTGGCCTCATGGTGACGGTGCTGCCCGATTTATGCATTTCAACCCGGTGGGAGAGGGCTGGTGGGTGAGAGCCGTCCCGTCCCGCTGTGCCCAGGGTGCTGCACCCACCCCGCTCTCGCTCTTGGCATCGGGCACCCTGCCGTGGCCGGAGCAGGGCAATCACTAGAGGGCATCCTTGGATCAAAATGCTCCTCTGCGGTGGGAGAAGCCCTAATTTGATGTCCCACCAGGCTGGGCTTGAAACCTCCCGGAGGAGAGGGATACCCAGCGGCCCGCTGAAGCTGGGCCAGCGGGGTTTGCCTGTCCTCGGCACGCCGGAGCTCGGTGGATGCCTCTCCAGGGAAGCACTTGCGTTGCAGCGTGCGTCTCCGCAGCCGCTCGCGTCTCTCCCTGCCTTTCCACCCCTGCATTAGGCTGGCACAGGGAGCTCGTTAGCATCGCCGCCATCCCAGTCTGTTCCTCTGGGGAAGAGCTGCGATGGCTGCTCAGGGTGACGGCCCTCTGGTTTGAACAAGCGCAGAGACAAGATGAGATGGTGCTAGAGCTTCCCTCGGGAGCCCGCGCCAGCCTGATGCTGGGGCAGGGACTCGTGCGGTTGAAGCTGAGTTTACGCCCCGGGGAGCTGGGATCTCCGGGATGCAGGGTTTCGCCCATCCCCGAAAAGAAAATAGTCACGACAGGGTGGTAGAAATCCTACGAAATTCATCCGGGTTCCCCTCCCTTGCCAGAGCACTTGGTGAAGGGAATGCAGGTGGGTGGTGGTGGCCAGGGCTGGGACAGAGCCTGCCCTGCTCCCCGCCCGGCCCTCGGAGGTCACAGCCCTCACCTCGTGGGTATTTGTCTGGGCTGAACCCGCGCTCAGGGTTCACCACGGCGTGACTCAGGGAGTCAGAGAGTTCAGGGCAGCGCTGGGGAAACACACATGACGGTGCCCCTTGCTCCTCTGCCGCAGCGCGGGCTTGCCCGCCTCCCCGTCCCGGCAGACATGCTGCCTGCCCCCCGCCTCTCCACGGCTTTGGGGGCTGGCAGGGGCAGTGCCTGGCACTGTTCTTGGCCACTTGCTGCAGGAGACAGCCCGTTCCCCAAGCGTTGGAGATTTATGGACAGCGGAAAATCTTAAGCGACCGAGTGCTCATCCCAACTGTTCCCCAACTCCCCTTCCCCAGACCCCCCCCCCAACCTTGCATCCTATGGAGCCGTTCCCGGTAGCACGGCGGGGGTGTGAGCGGATGCAGTGCGGGTGCGTTCGGCACGTGTGCCGGTGTGGAGGTGCTGTGGGGGCTGGCCAAGCCTGCCACGCATGCGCTGCCGAGCGTGGGTCCTGGTGGCACGGCCACCTCCTCCCCGGCACAAGGAGGAACTGAAAGTCCGCAGGGTTTTGGTGATGGCGGCGCCTGTGTTTTAAGGACTTGTGTTGGACTGGGGCCTGAAGGAATCGGAAGCTTTCCTGTTAAAATTCTCTGAAGCCCATTTTGACAGCTCTGCACTTCTCATTTTAGCACCAGCCTGTGGGCGCAGAGGGTTTAGCTCGCACCCGGCGCCGCTGCTGCGAGGACGCCTGGCTTCGAGGCAGCTTCCCTGCTCCCGCAGAGGGGCGACAGGCCGGTCCCCCTGGCTCGAGGGATGCAGGCACACCTTGTCCACGCTTGGCCAAACGGCTGCGTGACGGCCAGACCAGGCCACCCGGGATCATACTTTCTGCTGATAAATCCATTTTAAGGCAATTTTTCCCCCCGTTACATCACCAAACCCTTTCCCAAGGGGTGGTGGAAGCCCTGCAGCGTGGGCAGGGGCTGGGCGAGCCCGGGTGGGTTTCCTGGCACAAGCAGCCCCGCGTTAGCCGGGAGCAGGGTGGTTTAATAAACCATTTCCGTCTCTAATTTCTACTTCTCTATGAAATGCCTCTCGTTTGCCGCTCGCCAGAGGGAAGGGAGGTCAGGGGAACCAGGCCTCCCCAGCATCCTCCTTCCTGCAGCTGTTGAAACAAAATCCAGAACTATTACAAGCGCCTGCGTCCTTCCCTCGGGTGCCTTCGGTCCCAGCGACGGCAGCGGCGTTGGGGCGGTCGGGTGCATGGCTCCGCTGAGGGTGCCAGGCGGTGTGGAGCGGGTGGGGAGCTGGGCATCTTCCAGTCTTGGTGATACGGGGCCATAAGCTTTCCCCGTGGGCCATGTTAGGTGCTTGGGGAACGTTGGTACCGCTGAGCCTCGGGGCTTCTCCGGTGCCCCCGTCTCCTTTGTGCTCCATCAAAATGCATCCTACCAGCTGCAAATGGCGACCGATGTTGCTAAGCCATCATCGACAGGGAACAGGGGGGTCGTTCTCATCTCCCTGCCTTCCCCCGTGTCGGGTCCCTGCCCGCTGCCTGCAGACCCCGGGGGAGCCGCAGGGGCTGTCCCGCTGCCGTGCCTGATCCCCAACTACCTCTGATCTCCCTGGAAAGCTTTCGGCCCCCGTGGCCTCCGTAAGCACCCTGCCTGCACCCTCTGCCTGCAGCGCTTTTTCCTCTTGGCCGCTCGCCCCCCAGCATTGTTTCGCCGCGTTTGTTTAGGTTGGCCCAGGTGCTGCGATGTATCCGCCTCGGCACTGAGGGTTTGTTTTGTTTTACGTCCCTTGTTTTGCAGCAGCAGCAGCAAATGCCCCGGAGCAGCCAAGAAGAGAAAGATGAAAAAGAGAAAGAAAAGGACAAAGAGGGAGAGAAGGAGGAAGACAAGCAGGAAACAGAAAATGATAAAGAAGAACTGACAAAGTAAGGACGACCCTCCCTGCCTGGCTCGCCTCCATCTCCAGCGAGGGCTGGGGCTGCGGCGGTGGGATGCGGCGGCGGTGGGGCACGGCATGGTCCAGGGGTGCCCGACCCCGTGCGGGACCATGTGCGCCCACCTCACCTCCTCCGCAGGGAGGGAAGGGCAGAGCCTGCTCTCCGTTCCTCTTCCCTGCTGCTCCCAAACTGGGAAAGCAACTCTGACACGCGCTTTTTTTTTTTTTTTTTTTAATATAAACCCAATCGACCCACAAAGCCCCTCTGATCCTCCAGCTTGTTTTGTTGCGAGAGCCTCTGGGAGTCGGAGGAGCCGTCCGGGCGCAGCGGAGCGTGGCACTTCACCTTTAGCGTTATTGATGTCAACGTGAGCGCTCCCAGACGAAGGGCTTCAGCCAGCCCTGCCTCCCTCGCGCCCAACGGGGAGCAGCAGAGCCGTGGTGGGGAAAGGTTGGCACGCAGACTGCTAGCTATCTGCAACGGGCTTAATATTTGGTTTAAAAGAACATCTGGCTTCATTATATCTAGGCTGCTAAGACATTTACCAGCAGGTCCCTTTCAGGAAGATAAATGAGGAGGAGGCAGGGATGAATTTGAATGGTCTGGTATTAAACCTGTCTCCGTCAGGTCTCTGCGTGCACTTGGTGGTGGAGCTGCAGCCAGCTGCAGAAAGAAAACCCCACTGCAAATCACCCCACCACCAATCCAGCCCGCTCCCAGCCAGGAAAAGAGCCTGCGTGTGCAAAAAAAAATGCAGACCTGCCCCCCCCCAAAGACCAACAAAACAAAAAAAACACCATCCCCAAACATGTGCAGAGAAATAATTGCTTGACCTAAAAATCAGACCAACCCAACAGCCTTTTTTCTTCCCTCCCTGTTTTTGCAGGGACAAGAACGATGACACGTCGGGGGAAGACAACGATGAGAAAGAAACCGTCACCTCCAAAGGTCGCAAAACCGCCAACAGCCAGGGCAGACGCAAAGGCCGCATCACCCGCTCCATGGCGAACGAAGCCAACAACGAGGAGGCGGCCGCCCCGCAGCAGAGCGCAGAGCTGGGTGGGTAGCGGCGGGCACGGGGACGGGGGGGACCTTGGCAGGGCTTTTGAAGCGTCCACTCTGCTGGGATGGGACATCACCCTGCCCTGCTCGTGCTCACGGAGAGGGTTTTCCTTTGTGAAATCCTCCTTTTCTGGGGGGGCAGCAGGGGGGTTTCTCTATCCCACGAATTACCCAGCGCCGTTTGCCTGGGTGAACCAGAGGCATTTGCAAGCCTGGGTTGTCCTGGCTGAGCGTGAGTCGGTTTGAAGGCCTCAGAGGGAAAGTATTGCAAAAGACAAAAAGGGAAGCCGTCCTTTTTAGCAGCGCGTTGACTGGGTTCGTGCGGGGCTCGTGCACCTCCTGCACCCAGAGGAGCATTTCCCTCTGCAGCAGCTCGGGCTCCTGGTACCCTCAAGCTCCGTGCAGGAGCCTGCTCCATCCTCCTGGGCTTGCCTGGGTCTCTGCCAGTTCTCCTGCCTTCTCTGTTTTCAAATTTGCCTGGAGCCTGAGCAGCTGCAGCCTGTGGGGTCTGTGACCCCCCCGGCCTTGGGAGTGGGGCTGGTCCCTCCCTCATCTCTGCAGCCGAAGGACGTGGCCAGGAGGGCAGTGGGTTACGGCTGCTCAGGAGCCTCCACCCTGGCTGCGGTCGTGCTGTGCACCCCAGGTTGCGCTTGTTCTGCCCAAAAAGCAGCATTTCCGACGCTGGTCCCCGGTGTCCCTGCTCACGTCCCCCATCGGTAGCCGGCCAGGCGCGGTGGTCAGTATTTTCCTCCTTGTCCTGCCTGCGCAAGGCTGCAGGGTGGCTGAGCGCAGCGGGCAGAGGCCAGGAGCGGCTTCGGAGCGAGGTGGGTGAGGCAAAGCGTGCTGCCCGTAACGTGGCGCCCAGGGACCGCGCCAGCCCGCGGTCGGCGCGATGCCGCCGCGCCTGTCTGGGGCTAGACGGGAATTCATGGCGGCATCCGCGGCCCCAGGTCAGGTGCATCTGCCTCTCGCATCTGCAGCATCGGTAGTGGTCACCCTGGGAAACCGCTCGTATATTGACTTAAAGAAGCCAGCGCATCAAGGAATTTGGCTGATTTTCCTGTATTTTCTAGTCCATCGAGTACAAAATCATTACCGTGCTACCTAAGGCAAGTAAAAATAAAAGCAGGGTGACTCCTCCCGGTTCCCTTGCTCTGCAGTTTCTTGCTTGTTCTGTTCCGTGTGCTATAAATCACCTGGAGGTGTTTTGCCTCCCCGTTCCTCTGCTGACAACTGGCTGAAGCCTTGATTGCGAGCGCTCTGTTTTCATCCAGGCGATATAAATAGTTCCCGGCACAACGGAGCCCTGCTCTCCCTCTTGAACTTGTTAAGCAACGCTTCAAAGAAGCAGCAGATAATGCCAGTAACTTAGATGGGATTTTTTTTTTTTTTTAGCCCAGCATCTCATAGTCCTCGATAAACTTCACTGTGAACGCAGGGAAAAGACTTCAGACCGTGTTAAATTGGGAAAAGGGAATGGATTGGTTCCAGTGATATATCTGAGCACTTGGTTTCACTTTATGTCTCTCCAATAGTGCTTTAATTTAGGTTGGCTAAGAAAGTTATTGCATTTTGAATACCAATTGAACATTAAAAAACAACACAAAACCGTATTGTGGTTTAACTGCAGCGTGCCGGAGCTCCCCGTAGGCATTTGTTTCATAACTGCGCAACCTCAGTAAATACCATTAATCAAACCAAACGGGCCATTTCTTTGACATTTCTTTACCATACAATAACAGCCATCCTCAAGCTGAGTGAAGGGCCTTGCGCAGCGCGTCGGGGACGCTCGCTTTGACGTAAATGAGCGCGGTGGCCCCGGCTCTGCCCGTGGCCGGGGGAAGCGGCGAGGTATCCATTTCCCCCCCTCTCGGCCGGCGTCCCCGGGGGCACGGCGATTCTGGGGGAGGCAGCGACCTGCGCTGACTTCCAGGAGGTGACACCTGCAGTCGTGCTCAGCCGGCTGTGAAGGAGATTCCTCTGCCCGATGCCGTGGGCATCAGAGCCCGCGCTGTCCTCCCACGGGGTCTCGGCTTCTCGTAGAGCTTCTTGGAAGATGCTTCCTTCTCTCCTCGCCCGTATCCTTTATCCTGAACCTATCAGCCTGTTTTCCATTTTAAAAGGACACTGTCAAAACATCTCTCATCACTGTTGAAATAATGCTTTGCCTGTTGTTTAGAGTAATAACCCCTTGGCAGCCTGAGCCGGAAATCTGTTTCCTTACCGAGTTGTTTTTTGCCTCTGACTCACACCCTGGTTTGTTATTGTAGGGTTTGCTCTAGTGCCAGGCTGCCAGCAGGACTGTTGCATAGTGAGGGCTTTATGCAGGACCTCGGTGTCCCCAGCACCGCGCCTGGGGTGGGGGAGAGGGGGAGCATCAGGTGCTGACACCCCTCCCCGACTCTCCCAGCCGGAGCAGCACGTCCCCCTGCAACGGGCGCTGCTCCGGGTGAGCCCCCGGCATTGCTGGAAGTGGCTCTGAGATGTCCCGAGAGCCCGGTGATGGCACCGAGGGAGCCCGCGGTCAAGCACGGCCAACTCCCTTGACGATGCAGTTGGCCAAAGTCACCACCGAGGTGACGCCGTTTCTCCATCTCCGCCGAGGGTGACGGTCCCACCCTGCGTCTGCCACCTCCAAAGCACGCAGCCGAAGTCGGCTTCATCTTAGGTACCTGTTGTTGGCGGGCCAGAGTGCGTGGCACCAAATCAGCAGGAAATCTGCTGCCACCCTCAAGCCATCTGGCTTCACTTCCAGTCCCAAAGTAGAGGTTTTGCATCACCAAGACGCATCCTGGGGGGGAAGCTGTGCATGGGTTACTGTGGCATGGAAAAGCCTTGAGAGCCCGCACCGCGACAGCCTTCCCGGCAGAAGCACTTTTGCGCTGCACGGCATACTGTCGTGCCTCCGGGCAGCAGGGTGCGGGACGGGGTTTGGGTGTTTGAGCATCTCCGCCGAGCTCGCCGGGCTTGCTGGGTCCTGCTCACAGCTGACTGCTCTCCTTTGCTTCCTCCTTCCCAGCTTCTCTGGAGATGAATGAAAGCTCTCGCTGGACCGAAGAGGAGATGGAGACGGCTAAAAAAGGTGAGCCGCTCGTTTTCTTTCTCCTGTCGGCTCTGCTGGAGCTAACCCAGCAACCAGGGGTGGATGGTGTGCGACCGCTGGAGTCGGCGCAGGGTGGTGGGCCCTGAGCTGCGGGGCCGGATTCTGCCTGTCCCGCTGCTGGTTTGTTCCCAGCGCGCCTCGGTGGAGGGGTTTGGGGGAGGCAGGCGGTGGCGCGGGGAGGGTGCTCAGCCTCTCCGGCCCCGGGAGCTGTGCCAACACCAGGGACGTCTGGGCTGCGTGTCCCACGAGGCAGGAGCCGGCCGTAGGAAATGGGGCAGGCGCTTCGCCTGTTGCTTTTTTGCAGTTTCTGGTGTCTGTAGCATGAGGTGTAGCTTTGTGCCTCTCTCCGGAGGTTCGTGCTATATCGGTGCGATCTGTTCCAGACACGCTGAGAGCGTCTGCCTGTGTTTGCAGCTCTGGGATTTAGGGAGACGACGGTGAACCCCGGCGCTCCACAGCCACGTGTCGGGGAGCTCGCGAGAGCTGGGGCTGCGTGCGGCGCGGGGTGACTTTACATCCTGGCGCTGATTCAGGGCCTTTGCCGAGGCCGTTTTTAAAAAGTGCTGAGTGTAGCACAGCCCTTCTTGCCACTTCCCCTCCTCGTGCCGCTCCTGCGCCAGCTCTTTCGCTGCTTTAATTTTTTTTGCCAAAGTCACGTCCTATTGATGGGCTGTCGAGCTCACGTCCCCAGCCCCTGCGTCCCGCTTGCATCGCTGCCGACTCTCCTGGCCCAGTGAGGATTGTAAATGGGAAATTAAAATGGAAATGAGCGCCGTGTGGGGATGGCAAATGCAAACAGGCGTGTTAGCGGGTTCGGCTCTGCTTGGAAAATGCACCTGCTGCCGGGATGGTGATTACGCGTTCTGGAGCGCCGGCTGCCCAGGTGCCGATGGGAGCTGTGGACTTGGATTACTTTGCCTGTGAATATCCCAAAGTGTTTGGCTCACTCGCCTTTAAGCTGTTCCAACCCTCTTTCCAGCCCGGTGCCAATCCTGCGCGTCGCTGAGCGGGGCTCTCTATAGACACAGAACTTTACAGATAGACTTTAATCAAGCGAACTGGCCCGGGGCCAGGTAACGGGGCGAGCAGGTGCTGAGCAGGGGAGGGTCGGCGGAGGGATCTTTTCCGAGCGCCGCTTTGTTCTGGAGATCGCATCTGGTTGTTAAAAAGTGCTTCTTGCCGGTTGATGCTGGTTGCTGGAGGTGCGCTTAAGGAGTCTTAAAACCAGCTGCCAAAGCCTGCCTGGAGGAGGGATGAAGCGTGGGAGCACGTAGCGTTATTCCAGCCCAGGGGCCAGGACGGGGCAGGGAGATTTGCTGGTGTAAAGCCCGATTGCTGATGTCTTCCCCTCCGTTACAACCTGGGAAACTGAGATTGCAACACCAGACTTCTACAGAGAAGCCAAATTCCCCTTTGCCAGGAAGCAGCCGCTTTAATGCTTCGAACTGGCTCTGTTCGGCATTTCCAGGGACCGGTGCGGTGGGGGTTTCCAACTCGCAGCAGCTGCGAAACCCCGGAGGTAACCTCAGAGGCTGGAGGAGGTGGCGGCAGAGCCCGCTGCCGGCATGGCAGGGCAGGGGCGGAGGAGGCGGCGGGCACCCGGCTCGGGGTGGGCTCGGAGACACCGGCACCGTCCTCCTCGCCGAAAGGACTCGGCCGCCCCAGCCACGCTCTTCCCCGGCACTGGTACCAGTCTGAGCCCGCAGCTGGCTGGTTCGGGGAGTTAAACAAGCAAGGTGCGGGTCCTACGGAAAGTCAGCCCTAACACCCCGGGGTGCTTGGGCAGATGGGGATGGTGACCTCTGCTCCCAGCACCCGCCAGCCGGGAGATCAGCCTGGCCTTGCCATCCATCCCCGGCTTTTTTATGCGTGGCGTGAAACCCTGTGTCATTTCTGCTCAGGGAGGTAGGAGAAAACAGCCCTGGGACAGCGAGACGCCAAAGTCATCTGCTCTGCTCCGGAGTCGCGGAGCTGCCCGGAGAGTTTCCCAGAGGGAGAAGGCAGGACTGGGTCTGCCGGGAGAGGCAGTAAAGGGGAGTATCGTGTTATTAAAGTTAACTAGGGGAACGAAAACCCAGCGAGAGGAAAGTTCTTGCTTAATGACACTTTTATTACGCAATAAACCTTGATTCACTAGTCTGTCAAAATGTGCGGAGATTGGTATAATTACGGGGTAGCGTGTTTTTCTGATATTGCCTCCTTGCGCCGCGGCTGTGAGCCTAAAAGCAGGAGGTTTTGATTAACCGGAGTTCCTCGAGGATTTCCCCCCCTTCCCTTCCCTTCCCTTCCTTCCCAAGCCGGGGAGCAGGCAGCACCCGCTGCTCTGCCTGGCTTTGCCGCCGGGCAGGGCGCGGAGGGCGCGGAGGCTGTCGGCAGCAGGATGGGGCTGCTCCTTAAAAGGCAATGTTTAGGCAGCTCCTGCCTTTGGGGACCGGCCGGCAGGAGCCCGTGCAGGCAGGAGTTAAAGGTAGGCTGGAAGGGAGTTTGGGAGCAGAGGGCGAGCGCCGACCTGGAGCAGCCGGGTGGGTTTATTGCCCCCCCAGCCCCTCCGCCGAGTTTCGCTGCCAGCGCCCAGCGTCGCGGAGCAGCCGCGATAGCGCCGGAGCTGCGCTTGGTGAACGGGGAGGTTTCGGCGTGACCTTCATTGCTCTTTAAAGTCTGGTATCTGTTCTCGCCCCAGCTCTGGGTTTTCCCTCGGCGTCTAACAAGTGGTTTTGTTCTTTGAAAAGAGGCGGCGTGGAAGTGGCAGTTTGTCGCGTACCTGAGGTCCTTCTGCTCCTCGCCGAGGCTCTTTGCTCCTCGTCCTCGGGGCAGAGCCAAGCTCGGGCTCTTCGTGCCTTTTGCCAGGCCGAGGAGCCAGAGAGGCCATGGGATGGAGGCGGCATGATGAGGCAGAGAGTTGGGCATGAATGTAAAAAGCTGATGTCAGGGAGTTAAATAACCCATGAAAGCTCCTGAATAGTTCATTTTGGGTGGATATAAAGTATTTCCCTGGATACAGAAGGTATTCTTTCGGGGCTGATTTTCAGTTCTGCCAACAACCAACTCAGAAAGTAAGATGAGTTTTGGACTGACCCAAACCATTTTTTTTCCCAGTCCCATTCTGTTCACAAAACTAAAGTGGAACTTTTGAAAAAACACTGATCTCTTCAAATTAACACCCAGCCAAACTCACTGACACGAAAGCCCATGGCAGAAGCCAGCCATCTCCCATCGCCTTTTGAGCGCGGCTGCCTTTCGCTGTGCTGTCTCGCTGCGCAGGATCCTTCTGGAGCCCGAGCGGGTGTGCAAACACACGCACGAGCGTGCGCTCCTCCAGCCCCAGTTTGGGTTTGCACTGTTATTTCTAATGAGCCGCTGGCTGAAGGGCAGGGGGAGGTAGGTCTGTGTGGGTCTTCACATTTTCCTCCATCGCTTCTTCGTGGCAGGGCAGCCGTTGGTATTGCAAGGAGCTGGCTGCAGCACGGGCGATGCTGGGAGGCCGGGATGGAGCCCAGCTCGGTACCTTCCTCCCTTCGTCTCCCCTGTGCTCATGCTGGAGCCTTCCTTAATCCGGTCTGAGATATTTACTGCTGTAAAAACCTGCTGATGGTCGGAAATGTGGGCTGGAGAAGCTGGTTTGCAGCCTGTGCTGGTCGCTGCGTGTTGTCCCTCTTGCTGGTCCTGGGATGGGACGTGCCTTGGAGTCCCCCAACCGGGTGCGCTCCATCCCGGCTGGGTGCAAGGACAGCCCACCCTGCTCGTCCCTGGCGCCCGCCGCCGTGGCCAGAGCGCCGGCATCTGCCCGCTCCAAGCAAGCCATGAAGTTCATATGAAGTGACATGGAAATTGCCGGGATGGGGCGGATTAAGTACCACGAGGGCAAAACCGCATCCAAGGCATGAATTTGCCACGCTTGCCCTGGAAGAGGCTGTGGGCAGCTGTGGGCGGCTGCGGTCCCGTCTCCACCATCCCAGGCTGGGGCTTTGCTGCTCGTCGGCCGAGGTGTTACCCCCGGGACAGTGCCCGTAGCGCCGGTGCCCGCCGTGCCCCCTGGAGCTGCGCTTTCTGCCACCGTTGGCTGAGCGTTTCTCGAGCACGTAGGAGAAAACTGCGAGGATTTGCTTAGTGAGTGTCAGCGAATGAAACACAAAAGGCCTGTCAGGGGGAACGGCTGGGTAATTACTGTAATTTACAGCCTACATTTTTAATTTTGAGCGTTATTTTTTCAACAATAAGGGAGCAGGAATAATATCCGAACCAGGTGAGGGGAGAGAGCTGGGCCCGCCGGGAGCGGCTGCTGCGCGTGGACTCGCTGCCTTGCGCTGGAGACTGGAGTTCCCCCAGCCGGACCAGAGGGGATGGCAGCTCTCGGGGGGCAGGGATGCTTCCCGTCCCCTCCCAGCGGTCGGGCAGGCTCAAAGGATGGGGACACAGCGCAAAAGGAGGGCTGTGGTAGGAGGGGGAGAGCCGGGCAGGTCCCTGGTCAGGGGCTGGATGATTTTGCAGCAGGTTGATGCGGTGGGTCCCCTCCGAAGGGGAGAGCTGGGAGCTGAGGGTCCCCGGCCGGGGCCAGCGGAGGGGGGAGATGGCACTAGAGCTGAGCTGGCCGGGGGTCCCCGCTCCGTACCCTCACCTCGTTTGGTGGCACTGCCTCCCTCCGGAGAGGTGGCACGGTGGGTGTGAAAGCTGCTGGGGAGTTTTGCTGCAAGCTCATTCGTAGCCGTGGGGCGCGTCAGAGACGCGCTTGCGTCCGGCCACCGAAGGAGAGGACCGGTGGGAGCACGACAGGCTGGTCCTGGGTGAGGAAGGGTGAGCATCACCCGCCGCCGCAGCGAGAGCACACCAAGCCGGCTGCCTGTGCGGCGGTCCCTCCGGCAACACCCCCGGCGCCTGCGGGGACGTGGGCTCGCCGCCCGCGTACCGTCCCCGCTGCTTTCCTTGGCGCGGCATCAGGAGCCCAGCATTCACCCGGCTCTGCCACCCACTGGCTCCGCGGCCCTGGTGAAGTTACTCACCTTCCTTGTGCCTCGGTTCTCCCACGCGCTGTGAACCACCCCGAGATCGGCGGGGGAAAGCAGTGCTGCGATGTGCTGACTCAGCTCAGCGATGCCAGCCACGCTTTCGGGATGCTATGGGCGGCGTCGCTGACTCCGTAGTGCCGGTCTTTCTCTGGGCCGGGATTACGGCACATTTTGGCTGTGCCATAGCCAGAACTGCCTCCATCCCTGCCCCGGGAGGGTGCGTGGGTGCACGAGGATCATATCGGGTACCATCAGGTGTAGGGGAATGAGATCACTTTGCTTTTCCCCTGTAACCTTGATCTGTTAATCCGTGCGAGCTCCTATTAAGGGACCCTTTTACGGGCTCCCTCCGCCCTCGCCGAGCCCTGGGTGGAGCAGGGTGGCCGTGCTGGAGAGCCTTGGAACGGCTCCGGTAAAAACCCGCAGCTGCGGAGAGCCGGGGGGTGCGAGCCGACGGCCCTCGCCCACCGGGCTGCCCCTCCGGGTTTCTTCTCTGCGCTCCCAGACACGGAGTGCGTGCTGCCGTACTCTCCGGGCTCCTCTTCCTTCCAGCCTCCGCTTGCTGGTACCAGTGCAGAGGCCCCGGTTCACCCACGGTGAGACCGATGCCAAACTTCTCCCCATCCCTCCTCCGCTGGGGCAGCGGCCGCGGGGCCGAGGCGTGCCGGGGTACCACGCCATCGCGCCGGTGCGACACGGGGCTCGCCGGCACGCACCTCCCCAAAGAAAAGCGCCTTTGATTCACTTGAGAGCGGAGGAAACTATTAGCCAAGCTTTGTTTTCCTGGATCCCTCCCCCTGCCGCTGACATTCAGACTAGAGCGAGGGAGACAGAAAGTGAGAGAGGGAGGGCGGGAGCGGGTGCCAAGCGGCCGCACCCCTTGTCAGCTTGGGTCAGCGCCACGTTCGTTATTAATGCTCTGTCTAGAGGTCACATTCAGATGCAACGAGCCCCGGGTCAGCCAGAGGAACAGATTAGAGCTCGCTCGCTGCTCCGCCACATACCGACGGCACCGGCTCCCTGTCCCCAGGCTGGCAGGAGCGGAGCTGCAGCGCACGGTTGGCTGCTCCTTCCTCTTTGCCTTTCTCCTGCCTTTTTTTTTTTTTTTTTTTTAAATTATTATTATTTCTTGGCGATGGCGGGCATCTCCTGAAACTGCACAGCCTCCCTGTAGCCCCGAGCTGCTGAGCGAGGAGGTGAGGTAGGGAAGAAAATACCGGAGGTGCTTCCATCCACCTTAACAACCGCGGCTGCAGCCGGCTGGAAAGCTCGGGCGCGAGCGGGAGGAGCGCGGAGGACGCCGTTCGTTCGCTTGCTGGAGGGAAGAGCGCCGGGGCTGGAGCATGTGTTCCCACCAACTTCTGGCATCGGGGTCAGGAGTCTCCCGCCTGTGACCTGGTTTCCAGCCTCAGCGCCCGCTCGCTCGCCGCTCTCGGCCGCCCATGGCTCTGAAATCCTCTCGCCCCCAGGATTTAAGGAACCAGCTTTGCTTTCTTCTCCATCTCCGGCTGCTGCGAGGGAGCGAAAGCAAAATGCGTGGGGAGGGTGTGAGCGGAGCACTCGCAGCGCTTCGCAGCGGGCTGCTGTGCCCAGGGGGGCTTTGAAGAAGTGCCCCGACGCCCGCGTCCTTCCCGGCTCGCCCGCCGCGCGTTCCGGGCGCGCTCCCTGCCCGCCAGAGCCGGACCCGGAGCACGTAAGTCCAGCACTGGGGGCCGAAGGATGGGGTTAACCTCAGGGTTGCGTGTAGCTGCGTGCCTGCGGGCAGACCCTGCGTCGTCCCGAGCCCCCGCCCCGAGCCGAGGAGCGCAGGGTTCGTTAAGATCTGATAACTCAGTTAGTCATAGTTTCAGTTGCGCTGCGGAACGAAGGGCTGCGTGGTGCCGGGGCGGGCTGGCGTGCCGGGGAGCCCGGGGCAGAGGCTGGGGGGGGCCGCGGGGGCTGGGGGCTGCCGTGCTGGCGGAGCTCATCGAGCTGGGATGCCCGGTGAGCCGAGGGCTTACGCCACGTCCCGGGGTGGCTCGGCTGGTCTCTCCCCGAGCGTGCGGATAATTGTAGCGTGGGGAAGCAGGTGTTGCTGTTTTGCTCTGGTTTTAATGTAAAGAGAAGAGCAGCTGGGCTCCCTGCCGGGTCCTGCAGGCAGGGGCTGCAGGCAGCTTCCTCCTCCTGAGCCCGGCACGGATGCGACCACCTGCCCGGCCAGCTGCAAGCTCCTCCGGCAGCGTCCCCGTCCCCCAGCCCTGCGCTGGGCAGGGGCACAGCGAGCCCGGGCAGGGGAAAGGGCAGCCGGGAGCTGGCATCGCCTGCGGCTGGCAAAGGTCACGCTGCGCTGGGGACCGTTCGCACTGGCAGCCGTCACCCCCCCGGCCCCGGGCTCTGCCGTGCCGCGTCCCGCTTCCCTCCGCCAGACAGCACGGCGTCTCGCCCACCGAAGCACCGGGGCTCACCGCACGCCGCTGCCAGCGTTTGCTTTTCGGGGCTTTGCGGTGGCGCAGCAAACGGCTCCAGCCCCGGCTGTCACACTTGGTGCGGGGCCACCGGCGTGGCGATGGGCAAAGGGGGCCGAGCCGCTTGTTTGCTTTGGATGGCAGCGATGGGTTGTGACACAGGGGACGGGTTGTGACACAGGGGACCGTCCTGTTTTCCACTGCAGCCTTCAGCAACTGTGGGGCAAGGACTCCCACCCCGGCTCGTTATCTCTCGCGGTTGGTGGCCGGACGTCGTTTTTTTCTATTTATTATTATTTTTAAGAAGTCCCAGCCTGCCAGCGGGGTGATGGAGGTCGTGGGTTTGGCTGGAGCGAGGCTGGGAGTTGCAGAGTTAAAGCTCGAACTTGTTTCTTGGCTTGCCCCAGCCTTTTGTGGTGCTCAGCGCAGTGTGATGCTTGCCTCTTACATGCAATTTGATAAGCCCTGGTGCTGGGACGGGTCAGGATGCAGGCACCGACTGGATGTTAACTCCTGCTGTGCTGGGTACTGCTGGTTTTCTCCAGGACCTGGGAAGCAGGGAGCGGGGGTTTCATCTCTCCTGGGGTACGTGGTGCTGGCTGTTCAACGCAGACGTACCCACGGCCCCCACGCCGTGCCCTCGGGCGCACGGATCCTGGCCGGCGGTGCGACCCTTGGGCCCTGGTTGCTTGTGGCCGCGCTGAGGTCGGCCTGTCCCGGGGGGTTTGTTGTTGGGCTGAAGCAGAGGTTGGGCTGGCACTCAGGTCCAGGCTGGGGCTGGGAGGTGACACGTGGCAGCAGCGTGGCTGAAGGCTGGCATCAGGGCTGGGGCACGGCTGCCGGGGCTCCCAGGCACAAGCAGGGCCACGCACGGGAGCCTTAACGTGGGACTCGCTGCGGTCCTGAGCCTGACAGCATCAGAGCAGCCGGGGAGGGGTGTGGCGATGGAGGACGGAGATGCCTGTTCCCAGGCTCTGTGGTTGGTGGCTTCTGGGCAGAAAAACCCCTAACAAAAGAGGAAGATGCTCTTAGCAGGTTAATTCCCTGCTTTTCATCTTGAAGTCACCTTTTGTGGCAGCACCGTGCCCCTGGGCTCATAGCTTCTCCATCCCGCGCCCTACACAAGGTGCAGGGGAGGACCTGGGGAGCTGTTGGCTTGACGGTGGCATCATGTGGGCAGCCAGGAGCCAGCCGGACCGGCACGACCCAGCTTGGCCAGCAGCATCGGGCAGGCTGGTGGCAGCTCTGGCCCCACGAGACACCACGGGAAGGAGCAGCCACGCACCGGGAAGGATTGCAGGCAGCGAGGCTTTATTCCCAGAAAGCCTGGATGGTCCTCGCCTGCGTCACCTCCAGGAGCCTGGGATGGAGGGACCAGGATGCCGCTGCACCGCTGGGCTGCGGTTGTGACTCCCACCTCCAGCTGCGGGACTGGGGGTGCCCAGACACCCCAGCAGAGACCGCAAGGACACGGGGTGCTGACTTGCTCCTTCCTCTTCCTCCTCCTCCTCCTCCACCCTGCTGGGTTGCCCCAGCGCTGGCAGGAGCCCCATGCTTGGGTGGCACCATCTGGCCAGGATTGCCAGCCCTTGGCACCGTGCCTGACCTGGGAAGCTGCTTTTGCTCATGAGCCTGCGATCAGCACTGATCCCCTGGCACGTCTCTTCCCAGCCCAGGACATCACCTGAGCTCCGCCGCCGCTTCCCGGCCTGGGCTGTTCCTCCTCATCCATAAGAGGGCTCTGTGCTCCAACCCCCTGAACGGCCTTGTCAGCCCGGTCCAAGTCATGACCGGGGCACAGGAGGGTGGGAAGAGCTTTGCTTTGTGGTAGGGACTGAGAGCTGCTGCCCCAGGTTCTCATGGGCATGGCAACATCTCCGGCAACCGTCCCAAAGGGAAGGGAGCACCGCTCACCCTCCTGCCTGCCCAGCGGCTGGCCGAGACATGGCCGTGGGATGTGTTTTGTTCCGGCGGCGGTCAGCACGGTGCCTTTTTTCCCCTTGGAAAGAAAAACAGGCTCTCATAGGTCATCCCCTGGCCTAGGAAGCCTTGCTAGTGACCATATTGTTCCTGTGGAGTTTGGCTTGCGCGGAGGATGTTTCCCATCCTCCATCTGGTATTAAACCCTTTTCCTTTTTCCCTCCTATGACCACAGGTCTCCTTGAGCATGGGCGGAACTGGTCGGCCATTGCCAGGATGGTGGGCTCCAAGACCGTGTCGCAGTGCAAAAACTTCTACTTCAACTACAAGAAGAGGCAGAACCTGGATGAGATCCTACAGCAGCACAAACTGAAAATGGTGAGAGCCCCCTCTCAGCCCGCACCCGTAGATACTTCCCAGCAAGTGCTTGCGTGCTTCCCACAGCCAAGGGGGGTCTTTATCATCTCGGAGTGAAAGCGGTGGGGACTGGGGAGCAGTGCAGGAAAGGGTTGTCCACCCGTCTGGCCCCGGGACATCTGGAGGAGGGGGAGCTGCTGTGTGGGAGATGCCTGGGTGTCTGGAGCGTGGCTGGTACGCGGGGAGATAAGAAGGAGCAGAAGGAGGAGCGGGGTTGTGGTGTGTTGGCCAGGACGAGAGCTCGGTCCTGGCTGCACAAATCCTTCGATGCCGGCGAGGTTGTGCCGTTCCGCGCCGGGGAACGGAGAGCCCCGCTGGGCACCGCAGCTCTGTGCCTTGCAGGTACCGCGGTTACCTGGTAAACTGGCAGTTCTTGCCCCAAAGAAAAACAGGGGTTTAGGAAAGCCTGGTCCCAACACGGATGTCAGTTGTCTTCGGGGCTGCGAGCAGATGCGCACGCCTCCCCGTGCCTCAGTTTCCCCGTCGGAAGGGGCTAACGCTGCTTCTTTTCTGGCACGCGGTGCAGGGTGTGAATGAAGCGGGGCTTGTTCGGCGTTCTGGAGATAGGACGGACTGCTAAAAGCAACTAAGGATTATAATTATTTCATTTGTAGAGTATCCTGGGGTTCCCAGTTTCTAGCTAATAGAATTCACATGGCTAAACCCCCAAGGGGTGCTTTGAAAATGCAAAGGACAATGTTCAATGCAGGAATCTCTCCAAGCGAGCTATTACAGCAAGAGTAAAAAGAAAGACAGGAAAACATTCAATGACTCACCCAGGAATTTAATATCCTAGTCAGTCTATAGGAATGAGAGAAAGAGAAGACATCGGTGATATCTTTTTTATTAATTCTCTATGCACAGAGACACTCCTGTGTTCCCGTGTTTCGCCAAATTGTTTTTAGAAACAAAGCAAACAAACTGTCTAAAAGACCCCCAAAACAACATAAAGACTGGAACGAAATGTGCATCAAGCCCTCTAAATAGAAGATGTTACATTAGAAAGATATCGTTGTTCATTACTGGGGAGAATCGGAAACAAGATCACGCAGCTTAGCTGGCGGTGGAGCCGGTGTGTATTAATTTACCCTGCTTCCTAATGTTTCAGAAATTATATCACGGAAGCGTTTTTCTGCAGAACCACATTTTTCCCTGCATCCGTCCCTCCAAGGCAGCCGCTAGACTTCTCCCATCTAATTGCTCACTCTCACTTGCAGTTTATATCAGCATCATCATTTTATTTTTTGAGCAGTGGAGGCTATGGGATTCGGTTGTGGAGAAGAACAATGAACGCTCAGCTGTTATTTATTGTGCTCTATTGTTTTGTGGCAACAGCAGATGCCAGAAAGCTGAATAAAATAAAAGGACAACTGAGATTAAATTGCCATAGACCGTCCTTCCTGACTCCTAAATATATTCACGAGCAAACCAAGCCTCCTAATCTCACCCCGTACCCAGCAGTCAGCCGTGACCTCTGCGAGGAAGCACGTGGCGAGGCAGCGTGGCATCGCCTGCTTTTGCCGTGACATCCCCAGGTTATTCCCCGACCTCGCCACCAACGGCTATCGCTGACGGCGTGCGGGGAAACACAGTGGCTCTGCTTTTCTTGCTCTTGCTTAATGAGAGTAAACTTGATTAGCAGATCTTGTTCGTTTCCCAAGTGGGGCTCATTAATGTTGTAGCCTCCTCGGCCAGGTAGGTGTGACACCGGGTTTCAGCAGGCGACTCGGAGTTGCTGCGGGGACGGGCAGGCGGCAGTGACCGGTGTGGGACGGGAAGCAGAGCCCGGCAAGGTCCCTCTGTCCCCAGAACGTGGCAGAGCGTGGCGCGGAGCAGGATGTCCCCATCCCCCATGCTGGGACAGTGCTGGGTGGGATGGGGCCAGGCATTTCAGCAGCCCCTTGTCCCCTTGCGTGCCGAGCCATGGCTGGCCAGAGCCTGAGTAGCTTTGGGGACAGGGAGGACCTTCCCTCTGAGTATCCGGAGCATTAGGAAGGAGAAGGGTTTGGGTTGCAGTGTGTGAAGGTGTCTGGCACGGTGACGCTCCTTTTCCGCCTCTTTCAGAGCCCACGTGGTCATAGAATCACAGAATCATTAAGGTTGGAAAAGACCCCTAGGATCATCCAGTCCAACCATCAACCCAACACCACCGTGCCTACTATGCCATGTCCCCAAGTGCCACGTCTACACGTTTTTTGAACACCTCCAGGGATGGTGACTCCACCACCTCTCTGGGCAGCCTGTTCCAATGCCTGACCACTTTCAGTAAAGAAATTTTTCCTAATACCCAATCTAAGATCCATATGCTTCCACATGCCGTGTTTGGGGTTTTAATTTGAAGACCCATCCTTTTTCTGGAGAGATTCTCCCCTGGGGAAGGAGCACACAGGGGCTGGGGAGCTGCACGTGGGCTGTGTCAGCACATGGAGCCCCGTTTCCCCTCTCCCCCGAGCTGCTCAGCACCCACGAGACCCTTCTCCAGCCCGTTTGAGGGGGGGAATCCCACTGCGGTCCTGGCTCAGCGGGGCTGGATGGCACAGATCCTCACTCTGCTCCCTCTTGAAGCACCCCTGCGGATCGGGGTGTCCCTGCCAGCCGGCTGCACCGTGGGACAGGCAGCCTGTTACTGCTGGGGCAGGGTCAGGGCACCTCGAGGCTTCGCTTTATCTGCCCCGCTGTGTGTTTTGGCTTGGTTTTGCTGCCGAGCGGCTCGGATGCGTCTGAGGCATCAGCGTCACTTAGCCTTGACCTTCTGCACGCGGCGCGCTCTAATCTCGGCGTTTAAGGAGAGCGGGGCATCGGGATACATGGTGTCCTCAGAGCTGCGCTTTTTGTTAGCGGTTGGAGATTAGGTGCTGTCTTCACCCAGACCTCTTGGCGGTGTGATTGTCACTTCGGTCTAGTGACTGCTGGGGCTTGTTTTGGCTTGCGCAGCGGAGATGGGCGAGTTATCTCCTGGGCAGGTGCTGGTCCTGCTTGGAGGACCAATCTTTTGGACCCCACCGAGCAACATCTCGGCGATTCCTTGCTTTTTTGGGTGGTGCTGGCTTCGCACAGCAAAGCTGCTTCAAGGGGACAGCCTGGTGGCTGCTTCTCCTGGAGGGTGAACAAGTCTACCTTGCCTTGGTGCAGAGCCTTGGTCTCGGGATGGGGAACTGAGACCTTCCTCACCACGGCGGGCAGAGAGGTCCTGCCTCTGGGATCATCTCTGTGTCCCTTCCCATCACTGCTGGCTGCTCCCGCAGCAGAGCACGGGAGTCACTCTGTGGTTGGACCTAGTCCTGGTGCGTCTCAAAGATGTGTCATTGTGTCACACCAGTCTGGGACTGCCTGGTCCTGCTCTTAGGACAGGCTGAGGCCGTGCTGATGTCGGTAGCGGGGTTTGGAAGCTGTTTTGGTTGTTGCTGCCATGTCAGGTGGTGAGTGCAAGGAGAGGCCAAATTTGTCGGGATGGCTGCTCTGCCTGCGAGGCAGAGGGCCAGAGAGATGTTGTGCCCGAGGGCTGGTGGCATCTCCATCTCCTCCTCCAGGACAGATGGTGCAGGTGAACTTGAGTGGTGGGAGGCAGTGCCCAGCACCCAGGATGGCAGGAGGGGAGGTGGGAGAAGAGCTGCCCACCCCTGCCAGGCTGGGAGTCAGCGTGATGAGGCTGGATGGGGACCAGGTGCCTGGGAGCAGGCATGGCGTGATCCCTCGTGCAGGGTTCGGTGTCCTCATGGTGCACACCATGCCTGCTCAGTGCTCTTGGCGAGGCAGACTGCTCAAGCGGCACCAACTCCTAGATGCTCCTGCAAAAATACCTGGTGGCAGGTAGTGAGCAGAGAGCCCACGGGCTGGGATAGCACAAAATGAGCATCAGAGTGCCCGTAGCAAATGATCCTGGCACCTTCCCATGACCTCGCTGGTAATCGCTTGGATTAAGGGTACGTTGTGACGATGGGAGGCACCTGGTCCCAGGCATGGCTCACGGAGACTCTTCCATGCCGCAGTGGTGGTTAGGATCCTGTGTCAGACGTGGTGGCCCTGTGGCTGCTTACAGAGGTGGAGCAGAAAGGGCCCCCTTTCCTGGGCAGGGTGCCGGGAGCAAGGCTGCACGAGGGGGCCAGAGCTGTTGGCGTTATAAGAGGCGAGGCGGTGGCCTGAACGTACCTCTAGATGCAGCCAGCATCTGCTGCCTGGATTTCACATCATCTTCCCTAAATACCAGCAGCGGGGTCTGCCAGGAGAGGGACCCACGGTGCCCCCGGGGCAGCTCGCTGCTCCGCTCTGCCGGCAGCCGCCGGCCCCCGGGCTCTGGCCAAGTAGGGTGCTGAGGCAGAGGCTGGTTCCCGGCTAATTCCCCAGCGAGGAGCCTGCTCCTGCCCGCGGCTGAGTCACGGCCCCGTGAGTAAGAGGCAGAGAAGTCTTTGCCATAGTAACGTCGGCGCTTTGTCACCGCCTTAGTGTGATGGGGAACTGCTGCTTCAGACAGAAATCTGCGGGTGCTGAATCGCTGCCGTGGCAGAGGCGCGAACGCTGGCAGCGCCGGGGCATCGCCGCTGCCGCCGGGACGGGGCGAGGGCGCCGCAGAGCCCTGCCTTCCTCCCGCTGCATCTCCGCGCCTTCACGGAGCCCTTTCTCAAGTGCCTTTTTTTCCCCTCTCTCCTGCCCAGTTTGATAAAAATAGATTTTGAGCAAGCAGCGTTTCCAAGCAAAAAGCCGTTGTATTTGTTTGTTTTATCTGGAAGTTTTTTAAGGGNAGGGGGGGGGGGGGGGGGGAGGCGGGGACCAGCTCTTCCCAGCACAGAGATCCAGCAGCAAAGTTAACGTTTCCACCACGGCTTTATCTTTTCATCCATGTAAATAAACGTCCTACACACGTCATTCGTGTGGAGTTTGCAGGGAGAGCCGGAGATGATGGGCCTGTTCCTACTGGTAATATTTACTCAAGCAACAAGAGCAGGAAACAATAGCAAAGCCGAGACTTTTCCTTGAGGTCGGCAGGAGGGAGCAGCTCTCTGTGCCCTCGTGGCTGCGGCACGTGCCCCAGCGAGCGGAGACGGGGCTGTTTTGGGGCAGGACGGGGCACCGGGCGGCTCGCCTTCCGTACGCCGTGCCGCACGGAGCGTCCCCACCGCCCACCAGCAACGGCCTCCCCGGCACAGGAGTCAAAGTCCTTTGGCAGCACCTGCCGTAGGGGGCACGAAAATGTTGGCTGGGCCGTAACTGGGGCGGCAGCTTCGTTATCTGCAGACGAGCGTCAAGCCGCGGCCGCACATGTTTGTGTAGCTGGTGCCTGGAAATGCGCAGGACAAACACGTCGCACGTGTGTGATGAGCGGACACGGGACCAGCGGGCTCTTGCCAGCCCTGCGCTGGTGGCTTCTGCACGCGTAGCCCTTGTCCTCGCGTCAGTGCCAGCCCTCCCTCGGAGGCTTGCTGGAGCTCCGCGTGGAGCTGGGCTGGCCATTGCATGGTGGTCAAAGCTTTTTGGCCAGGTGAGACCGTGCTGCCGGGCTTTCAGCAGGCGAGTCCAGTCCCAAGGACTGATTTTTAGAGGGTTTACCCGTAGTGGTGTTAGCATCCCTCTCTGCCCTTCAGGCAGGAGCGGTGCTGTCCGCTCCCCATTCCTCTGATCTTTCCTTCTCACCATCCTCTGCCTCTTCCCCAGGAGAAAGAAAGGAACGCCAAGAGGAAGAAGAAAAAAGGCACCGCCGTTCAAAACGAAGAAGCCGCCTTCCCTCCCGCGGCCGAGGACGAGGAGATGGAGGTGTCGGGGACGAGCGGCAACGAGGAGGAGATGGCGGAGGAGGCAGAAGGTGAGGCGGGTGGGGGGTATCGCTCAGCTCTCCCGGCTTTGCTGCACGGTTGCGGCAGAGGCACCGTGCACGGCCTGTCCGGGGCTGCAAACGTCAGCGCTCGCGGGGGTGTCACGTCCGTCACCCCAAAGCTACACCGAGGTGATGGCATCCTGCAGCACAAGGCACTTGTGGCCTTTCGGATGCCTCTGGCTTTCACACTTGCGAGGGGTGCCCTGGATCACTGCCCTCCTCCCGTGTCTGTCTGGAGGATGTTTATTTTGGGAAGGTCGTGCAATGCCGAAGCTCTGTTACCAACCAGCCTCTGCCGTGGCTGCCGGGCACCCACGGGGGTCCCGGAGGGCACAGGGAGGCTGTCAGCAGCCTCTGCGGCCCAAGGGCTCCTTGGCCCCGGCATCGAGGCTGCACGTGAAGGGCTCACCCAGAACTTGGGGTGGTCCCAGCGGCCTCTCCTCGCCCTGGAGGAGAGCGAACCCTTTGGTTTCCGATTTCGGTCTGCGCGCACGCCCCAGAGCACCCAGCTTACCGGGGCCTGGCACGCTTGCGCGCTCTTATAAATCACATTTCGTGGTGTTTTCCCCTGCAGGGAGGTCCCTGTGTGCTCGGCAGGGTTAGACAGCCGCTGCCGCGGGCGTTTGAGTAGCTTATCATGGGCTCAAGGAGGGATAAACCGCTACGGTTTGCCTGTGCCCATCCCCGTCCCATCAGGGCATCGCTGCCGCTGCCGCCCCAGACAGCGGAGCCCGCGTTGCCAGCAAAGGCAGGGGAAGCCGTGGTCTCCCACCGGCGAGGCTGATGGACTTCGGCGAGTCTTCTCCTCCTCCTTCCCCTTTTAAGGCAGCGTTTTCCTCCCTCCCAGCCATACCAAAGAAAGGAAACAACTTGAAAGTGACAATTTTCAGCTATTTATCACTTAGAAAGCGCGGCAGCGAGTTTGGAGAAAATGTGCGTAATTTTTCAACAATAGCCCTCTGTGACTTTTGTCAAAGTAATTTAATAACTTCACCAGCACTGCTGGCACCACACTGGTTCCTGGCCTTAGCACCCAGGCTAATGGGACTTGAAATGGGAAATCTTTTCAAATCATCGTTGCGAGTGACTCATTACAAGGCAGATTCCAGGTAAATCTTTGTGCGAAGGTGATACGTGACTCAGAGGCGCAGAGTAAAAGGTAGTTATTGCTCTTCGTAAGAGTGCCTGAGAGGAAGCAACGCCTTTTTAAGATCAGAGGTGGATCTCCTGACATGCTCCTGAGCCGTACGCTCCAAGCCTCGTCTCTTGTTCTGCTGCTGGGGTGGGCTACGGAGCTGAAGGAAGGCGTAAGCAGGGGGGGATGAAACGTCACGGGCGCAGAAGTGCCAGGGCGGTGTCGTGCACGAGACGGCCGCTGGATCCGGGGTGACATTTGGGGACGCTCAGGCAATAGCTTGGGGTCAGGGAGCCGTGTGGCCGGCCGGGGAGCGGGGGAAGGACTTGGCGTGGGGGTTACGGTGTAGACCACGGATTCAGCGTCCGGAGGGAGTGTGCTGGAGCCTAGAGCTTGGCTGAGCCTGGGACAAGCCACTGGTGGATGTCTCGGGTGGGGGGCAGGACACCTCATTGCTTGACTGGAAGTGAGCAAAGGTTGGAGAAGGCTGAGATTCTTGAGGAGCGTGGCACGTTTTGCTGCCAAGGAAGGATGGATGTGCTCCGATGTAGAGCTCTGGGGACACGGTCCCTCTGTGTCACTCATCTTGCTGGCGTTTGAAAGCCGTCTGAGCTGCTGGGGAGAGAGACGAGTCAAGCAATGAATGGGGGGAAGCATTTGGGCACGAGAGCCGTGCCCGGTGGGGACGTGCTGAGATGGGACCGTGGGAGCCTCCTGGTGCTCCTGGCCCTGGCCGTGTTTGTCCGGCGAAGGCTTGGAGGGAAGGATCCTCTCCCCAGCCGTAGAAAAAAATCTCCTGGCAGCACCTTCATCTGCAGTGCTGAATAGATGCTTGTGCTTCCAGCTCGCTTCAAGCCGTTGGTGGCAGATTTGAGAATGATCTTTTCCCTGTAATAATTAACCTGGCCTGCACCACTGCCAGCGCTTTGCTTTCGCCATCCCTGACCTCCTTTCTTCTGCCACCGGCGGCTTAAATAACAACAAACACGCGCGGTGTTTTGGGATGGTCCCCAGCTGCCCCGGGGGTGGCAGAGCCAGGGACACGGGCGACGTAAGTCGGCAAGCGGGGTGCCAGCGAGGTGCCTGGCCCCGGGGGAGCAGAGCTGATCCAGAGCCATGGGTGAGGGTGAGGAGGGAGCAGGTCCCATCCCGCGGATGCAGCCAGCAGCCAGGGTTTTCCCTTTAAAGCCCAGTCGCTCGGTGTCCAGGCTTTTGGGCACGTGGCTTTGCCGTTCGAGTGGGGGTTAACAACAGCCGTCGTGCTGGGCAAGCAAAAAGGCCCCCAGAGCATCCCTTTGCTTAGTAAGCTCTGGATCCGGGGATCCCGGCACAGCTCTTCCAGCCCCGGGATCGTCTCCCCCTTGGAGGAACGAGGGCGTTCTCCTCCCATGGGAGGGGGCGGAGGCAGCGATATGGGAAGCGAGAATCTCGGGCTGATCCTTATTTTTATTTCTTCCCTTTTCTCAGCTGCAGTAAATAACAGCTCCGACACCGAGAGCATTCCCTCGCCAAGGCCTGAAGCCAAAGAAGGAGGCGAAAACGGGGCCAAGGCACCACCCGGGCCGGGAGGTGACTCCGGCGCAGAACCGGCAGTCAAGTTGGAAGAGGCTCCAACACCCCCCGACGCTCCCCCTGCTCCCCCCACCAACCCCGCTTCTGCCACCAGCCCTCCGCCGGAGGCAGCTCCCGAGCCACCCAGCAGCGAGGAGAAGGTGCAGGAGGACCTGGTGGTGGACGTGGTGAAAACGGAGGAGCCGGAGGAGAAGGTGAGCGAAGAGCCCTGCAAGAGCGAGGTGAAGAAGGAGGAGAGTGAAGACAGCCAGGAGAAGGACAAGGGGAATGACAAGAAAGCGGAAAGCGGCGTCAGCGGCGGAGGGACAGCAGGGACGGAGGGGACACCCAAGGCTGAGAAGAAGGAGAGCCACAAAGGCAGTAAAGGCGCCGGGGTGAACCCCGACAGCGACTCCAGCGCGACCTGCAGCGCAGACGAGATGGACGAGCAGGATGCTGTGGACAAGAGCAGGTAGGAGCGGGGAGAGAGGTGGGCAAGCGCACGGCCCGAGGGCCAGACGACTCCGTTGCGTGCCGCAGCGCCCACGTGCGCTTTCATGAGCTCCTCCTGGGGAATATCACCGCTCAGGCGCTCCGCCAGGCGACGGGACGTGCCCGACTTTGTCCCCACGTGGCCATGGCCCTTCGGCCGTCGCTTGCAGAGGGGCCATGACACAACAGGCGGTGTGATGTCCCAACGTACGGGTGCTGCTGGGCAATGGCCGCGGGCAGGTGTTGGGTGCAGAGTCGCTGTGTCGGCCAGCCACAGCCCATCTGGGTGATGCAATGGAGCGGGACGTGCCCTCGGGGACAGCAGAGCTGTGCAGAGGTGCAGGCTGGTGCACCAGCATCCGGGCTTGGGAGCAGTTTCTGTCATGAGTTGGCGCTGGCAGGAGAGAAGTCACGTCAAGGACGTGTTCCCAGTGCAGAGAAGGGGCGAGTTGCTCCCTCGGCGGAGACGCTGCTTGGATTTGTAGGGGTGAATTATCCGTCCTGGCTGTAAAGGCAGGAGAATGGTGTGGGCTGTGTCAGCCTTCCTGGGGCCATGCCGCTGGGTCTTCACCTGAGCCGCTGCGGTCCCAAGCCCTCCAGCCACCCCTGGGGCTGGCGGCCAAGGGTGCCTCTGACCCTGCCTGGGTGGCTCTTGGGACAGGGAGGGGAAACACTGGCCTCGACCTTGGAGAAACGTCCTGTTCCCCTCCTGGCCCTTCCCACAGAGCCCTCCCCACCCAAGAGCCTCACAAATGGGGAGAGGGTTTCCTGTTTTTTAAAGAATATATATGAATACATGCGTCTTTATAGCGCTGATTTCTCTAATGGCTCCTGCTTCCATCCACGCTGGCTCCCGGGTCAGGAGGGACCTCTGAGTCCACCCTGCCGTCGCACGTAGGGACGGCAGTCCCTCCCTGCATCGGAGCTGGGCTGGGATGAGAGGCTGGCATCCTGCGTCCTGCATCCAGCGTCCTGCATCCCGCATCCCACATCCCTCCCTTGGGCTTGCAGGGGGCAGTTTGGCAGCGAGACGGGTGCTGCCGGGCCGGGCGGGCCATACGCAGCGCTGCGGACGGGGTTATTTAAAACACCAACCGAGCAAAGCAGCGGGACGAGGTGGTAGGGAGCCGTCGTGCGTCTCCACCGCTCCTGACAGGCTCCGTGCTTTCCCCGTGATGGATGCAGGAGCCAGCGGGTGAGTGCTGCTCGTGCGGGAGCGTCCTCCGCGCTGCCCAGCCGCCCCGGGGGAGCAGCCCCTCTCACTGCCGAGCAGCTGGAAGCAGCGCTGACGATGCCGAGGGGTGGTGCGGATGCCGCTGGCCTTGGCCCCATGGCAGGGCTGAGGCCTCTTGGCTGCAGTGCTCCTCTCCGGCGGTGGACGGAGTCCAGCACCACCCCTCCCCACCCTCTCCTCCTTCCCAGACGGGAGAAAACCTCCCAGCAAGAGAGAGCGAGGCCAGCGGGGCTGCGCTCCTCAAGTTTAACATTAACCCAACCGAAAACAGGACAGCGGCGGCTTGCGCTGACTTCCCAGCAGCAAAGGAGCAAGTCGTCTTGGGAACGACTTTTTCATCCCCGGCTCCTCGCTGAGTCAGTGCCTATCTCACTTGTCAAACAGTTACCAGCTTCCAGGAATATTAAACATTAAACAGGCGTCCCACGGCTCCCGGGCCACTCCTCTTATCCGGCGTGGCGGTGAAGCACGGGTGATAGCAGCGCCTGCCGGCATGGCAAAGCTGCAGCCGACACCAGCGCCTGGCACTGCCCAGCTCGGGAGCCCCAGGAGCACCCACGGGGTCGGTCTGCAGCCGGATCAGAGGTTTCGGCACCGCTGTGCTCCCGGCGGGGACTGCGTGGCGTTCCCCGGTGTAGCTTTGCTCCCTTGCATTTCCCACCGGGCAAGGGCTGCTTGCTCGCAGGCGGTTACCGCAGCCCCGCTGCTGCAGCGTGACTCGCGATGAGCAGGACGAGGCTGCCGAGATGCCGCGTGAGCCGCCCCGTCACCACATCACCCGATGCTCGCCCGCCCACCCACCCAGCGCCGGAGGGGCGTGGGTGCTCTTCCCTGCGCTTGTAAAAGCACCGAGCTGTCCGCGGCATCTCCCAGAGGGGGACGGAGGGTGGCCGGGGTGTCCCTGCAGGCAGGGGGAAGGGGTGCAGGGTTGGCGTGAAATGTAGGGGCAGCCTTTCTCAGGTCCTCCTGCGGTTCACGCTAGCGAAGACGAGTCTGAGAGAAGGTGTCGCAGCCTTAACTCGTCAAAGCTGAAGAAGGCGACTAATTGTCTGTGGTTCCATACCACAAAAATGCTCCGAGGGCTGGAGCCCCTCTGCTACGAGGCCAGGCTGAGAGAGTTGGGGCTGTTCAGCCTGGAGAAGAGAAGGCCCCGGGGAGACCTTAGTGCGGCCTTGCAGTGCTTCAAGGGGGCCTAGAGGAAAGATGGGGACAGGCTTTTTAGCAAGGCCTGTGGTGACAGGACAAGGGGTGATGGGTTTAAACTAAAGGAGGGGAGATTTAGGCTGGATAGAAGGAAGAAATGTTTTACACTGAGGGTGGTGAAGCACTGGCACAGGTTGCCCAGAGAGGTGGTGGAGGCCCCATCCCTGGAAACATTCCAGGTCAGGTTGGACGGGGCTGTGAGCAACCTGATCTGGTTAAAGATGTCCCTGCTCACTGCAGGGGGTTGGGCTGGATGGCCTCTAAAGGTCCCTTCCAACCCACAGCATTCTATGATTCTATGAGCTGCAAGAGGGCTGCTGCTAGAGCTGCCGGTGCTGCGGTTCAGCGGGAGGTCACGCCAGATGGGAAGGCATGAGGGAGGCCATGCCGTCACCGCTGCAGACCTGCAGTGCGGAGAGGAGACGCCTGCCCGTAAGCATCGCACCAAGCCGCCTCTGCGCTGCGCGTCCCGGTTGCTGGCTCAGGCGTAGGTGCGAGGGCTGAGCCGGGCCAGCGCCGCGTCGCTGCCGTGGCCCTAGGTCGGGGGAGCTCACCAGGGAGATCTGGTAGCCGTCACCTTTGCACAACCACTGTGCGTGCAGGGAATTGCTTTTGGCTGGGTCCCAGATCAGTGTGTTGGCTCGTCTGGCAGTGAAGCTGGTCCCCATCTCCATGGCAGAAGGTGAAGGAGTTTGGGGAACGCGGTGTCCTGGTCGTCCCCAAAGCTTCGTGCCTGGGAGGGGACATTTCCACACCGCCGAGGCTCAGCCGTGTGCGTGCCGACCCCTTCCTCCTCAAATCCTTTTCCCATCCCTCCCAACACCATCACCCATGTTTAGGGACTGGCGGTTGGGTTCGGGAGGCCCCGGCTTGGCAGCGGGTGGATACGAGATGCTGAGGGTTGTTCAGCCGGTGACTTCCAGAGCAAAGGACCCAACAGACAGCCCCGTGTCTGGCCCAAGATCTGCTGGGAGGGACGTAATTTATTATGTAATTTGCATGTTGATTAATTTAATACATACTCCAGGATCCTGGAGGGCTTTAAGAAACCTGAGGATCTTAAGTGTGCTTAAAGGGACCTTAAGGGTGCGTAAATGCATCTCTGCAAGTGCCACGGCTGCACAGGGTGGCTGCGGGGGCGGTTGGGCTGCCGGGGGCTGCCGGGGCTGGCAGGACCCCTTTGCTGATCAAGCTTGCCAGTCTCTGGAAAACTGGGCTGTTTGGCTACGTGTCCCCCAAGAATCGCTGCTGGGGAGGAGAGCGGTGCTGAGCCCAACTGTGGCTGCTGAGATCTGTCCCGCACCACTAGCGGTGACAGTGACATGGAGCTGGGCCAGCGCTCCCAGGTCTGTCACCTCCTGGTGAGCACCAGGACCCGTCTCAGCCTGGGGGTGACACGTTACTGGCCTGGCAGCGGTGGCATCGGGGGTGCAGTGGCAGGAGAGGAGCTCATTGCAGGCACCGGGAGCCGAGCCAGCGTGGTGCTGCCAGCCCGCGCTGGCTGCCCTGCCTCCTAGATGAGGCTTGCCCAGAAAAAAATTGACCTTTTTTGAAAATAAAAGAAAAGATTGGCTTCTTTTGCGCAAAATCAGAGCCCGAAGTGCTGGGGGAGTGGGGCCAGGGCTGCAGAGCATGCTAGGAATACGGGGTCCCCCCAGCTTGGCAGCCCCAGAAGAGCAGTGCCGCAGCTCGGCGTGGCGTGGAGGTCTTGGGGGAAGGTGCCGGGTGCCCTTGTCCCCGGCCACGTGTCTCAGCAGCCTTTGGGGCTTTGCACCTTGCCGGGAGCCCCGTTCTTCCACAGCACGGCTTCGCAGCACCCGCGCGGCTCCACGGACAGACATCGTTGCCATTATTCAGGGCGCAGCTTGGATTTGTTGCTCCTTGCCTGGTCTCCCCTGGGTGCCTAACCGGAGCACCCTGGTCCCAATCCGGAGGTGGGTCCCCTTCCCCTCCGATGCCGAGCACTGCGCAGAGCGAAGGCTGGGGTGGTCCCAGCACCGTGAGGAGTTTATTCCCCGCACATGGCCCCGCCACGCTTGTTTATTCATCCAAGGGTGAGCATAGGATGACCTTGAAATTTATATGCTGAAGAGAGCAGTGAAATAACAGCTAAAATAAACAAATCAAGCTGTAAAGCTTGAAAGCTATGAACTGGCTTCAACAAATCGGAGTCGGGAGGGAGGGAAAGCAGAGATGGCCTGGAAAGACGTGGTCCCTGGGGTCTCAGCATGGTCCCTGGGATCTCAGCATGGGCTCAGGAGCTGGACACACCGAGGGTTTGACCCATGGACTTCGCACGCTTCCATCCCCATCCTGTTTCAGTGGCACCATGGAGATGCCCACCTCTCGCCGTTTGCACAGGGGCTCGGTGCGGCCGTCTGAGTGTCTACCAGGCAACTCAAAACAGCCAAGGGGAAGAGCAAAGGGAGAGGGCGCAAGGCTGCACAACCGCTGGGCTGGACACCAAATGCCATCCAAATCCAGCCTCTCGTCTTTCAAGTGATCTGAGCGCCCCGGCTGCGTGCACGTGGTTGATTGCCCAGGCTTTAGCACCTTGATAAAAGACAGTCCTTGAAGAGGAGCATGAGGCCGATCCCAAGTGCCGGGCGAGCACCGTGTGTGAGCTCCAGGGAATGGCGTGATGCCCAAATGAAATCTGAACTGGTTGCCCTGCTCTGTAACTCCCAGCTCTGGCTCCAGGCTCCGGTTCTCCCTCGGGTTTATTCTGGACAACAGCAGCAGATTTGCTAGAAATAGCGTAGGGGATGAGGGAAAGAGGGCTTGAGAGCCTCTTGAGCTGGACCTTAATAGTCTCGTTTGAGCATGGAGCCCCATGGGGGTTGTCTTCTCTGGAAAGCAGGATTTGAATCCCATCCTGCTCTCCGCCTCCCCTCAGCCTTGTCGTCCCGTGGCAAAGCTGCCCCGGTTGCTAGCCGGGTTGGGTTCCCCTCTGCGCCTGCCCTCGTAGACCAAAAAGACCCGGGAACGCCTGCAGCCCACAGGGTCGAGGCTGAGACACCTCCCCAGCGGCTGCGGGTCCCCCGTGCTCTGGGCAGTGCGGCAGATTGTCCTGCTGAGCAACCTCCTGTCGGACAAGCGTCCTCATGGTGGATGCTGAGAGCTTTGGAGTGGTAGTTGCCATCTAAACAGGTTTCGGGCTGCAGCTTGCAAGGCTGGAAGCCCAAGTGCGCGATGTGTTCAAGAGGCTGGATTCCCAGCAGCGAGCAGTGGTCCAGCACGCTCCCCTCTGATGAAGAGTGTGTCCTCTAGGCTTGGCAGCATAGAATAGAATCACAGAATCATTAAGGTTGGAAAAGACCCCTCGGATCATCCAGTCCAACCGTCAACCCAACACCACCATGCCCACTATACCATGTCCCAAAGTGCCACGTCTACACGCTTTTTGAACACCTCCAGGGATGGTGACTCCACCACCTCTCTGGGCAGCCTGTTCCAATGCCTGACCACTCTTTCAGTAAAGAAATTTTTCCTAATATCCAACCTAAAACATAAAACAGAGGGTGCAGGACATGGGGGAGCAATGGGATGTGCAACTTATCCATGGCGTTGCCCGGCTGACATGCGTGTTTTGTGTCCAGGTTGCTGTCCCCCCGGCCCAGCCTGCTCAACACCGCCAGCGATGCCAGGCTGAACTCGTCGCCGCAGAAGCCGCTGGACCTGAAGCAGCTGAAGCAGCGTGCTGCTGCCATCCCTCCCATCGTGAGTACCCCACCAGAGAGGGCAGGACTGAGAGCACGGCGGCCGCACGTGCCTCGTGCGTGCTCTTCCATTGGGCTGCGTCCCCTGCCTGGCGTGATCAGGGTTGCAAGGATGCGCTCATCCCTGCGGATGGCCGAGCTCGTGGTCTGCGGGGAGCTGTGCCTGGGCGGTGCGAGCCCCCCGGCAGGCAAGGTGCTCTCCGTGCAGAGCGTGTTCCCAGCTGCTGGAGCAGCTCTGCCAGCGACGGTTGGATGTCCCTTGAGCTCTTTTATCAGAAAGTCGTGGGAGGTCTGGACAGAAAAAGCTTCTCGTTGCCACATGACTGCTGCCTCCCGTTGCTTTAAAAAGCGAGTGCGCACCTTCCCAGCCCTGTGCTTCTCTCCATCTCATGTGTTTGAAGGGTACCACATAAGAAGCATTTATGCTCTTCCTCATCCGGAAGCTCTCCCTGCTCCCCCTTTTTGGCCACCCAGTAGCTGTGTAGTGAAGGAACGTGTATTCTCCGAGGCTGATGGTTCCTCCTGGTGCAGTGGCTTGGGCTGTGACAAAAAGCACCCTGGTATCTCCAGGGTCGACACCAGAGGAGCAGCATCGCAGGGCGGGCAGGGAGGCAAGCCCGGCGTTCAGGTTTTGAGTACTCAGGGAGGACCCATTCCTGATGCTCTTTCGGTTTCCCACGTTACAGCTTAAGCTGTGGCTGCTGTAATGCGACTTCTGGCAAAAGCTACAGGCACTTAACTATAGATTAGAGGTTTTAATTAAGGGAAGCCTGAGGCTCTCCTATCAAGTGTCACCAGCACGGAGCTGATAGTCTTTGTTGTGGGCTTTTTTAATCTCCTGCGGCCGGTGAGCTTTGGAGCCTTGTTTGGGCTGGTAAGACTTGCAGTGATAGTGTGGGGCAGGTGCTTCTCGTAACACCCTGCCGTCTCCCAGACTGTTAGGGATGTCAACAGCACGTGACAAGTGTCACCAACTCTTATCGCTCTTTGCAGATTTCCGAAGGTTTCTCGGAGGGGATATTGCAGAGCGGAAGCGTGAAGCCTCAGGTGCCTCCCCATGCCTTGGCCCTCTACCAGCAGCAGATCACGAAAGCCCACGAGTCTGCCCGTGAGGACATGCCCCCAAGCAAGCTATCGCAGTCCCAGCAGCAGCAGGCTGAGAAGGAGCAGCAGCAGCCGAGCAGCAGCCCCAGGGGAAAGAGCAGGAGCCCCGCTGTTGGTGACAAGGAAGGTAGGAGGGTGCGCACGTCGGTCCGTGTTTATCCGCGCAGAAATGCCCGGTGTGTCTAGCTGGACGCAGCCGGCAGCTTTCCTCCTCTTAGGTGAAAGCTTGCTTCAACCCTTGAAAGCTCTTTAATAGCATCTTGAAGCAGGACCAGAGAGGCATGGCTAATTTCCCATGTTCATTAGACAGTACATCATGTCTCATTGAGCCTACCGCAAACACCCGGCCAGCGTCGAGCGCCGAGGAGGTGAAGATTGCCTTTATTAGCGTCTCTGCCATTCACTTGAGAGCAAAAGGGCCTGGAGGCATGCCAGGGCTCTGGGTACAATGGCTCTTTTCTACCTTGCTGGCTTTCTATAAAGAATGCTTTTAATGCTCAGCGGGGACCATTATTTCATTTAAAATCAATGCTAATACTGTGATTCGCAGTCCAAAGGTTCCTGTAAAGATTCCCAGTGCTTTCTCCCCGGAATAGCTGTGATGTGGTTTGGCTGCCTAATGAGCAATTCAGAGTTTCCCACCGTAGAGCATCTGAAGAGTTATTAGCTTGAGCACCTGGGGATGAAGGTTAAGGAGAGACGGGAAGCCCTGACGAGACCATCCTCCTCTAAACGTGGCTTTAATCTGAGTGTCAGTCTGTTCCAGTCCAGAGTCCCTGTCCCTGCCCCTTGTAGCCAGCCTGCGGTTCAGCTGCGTGTGAAGATGAGACGCTGTGGCACGATCAGAGGAGCAGGGAGGTCGGGCTGGGTGGGTGCGGTGTCCCCCAGTGCTGGATCCTGCACGGGGATGGGTGCAGCTGCAAAACTGACCTGCTTGTGCATGGAGATGGAAGGTGGATGAGACAACACTGGTGAGGCAGATCTGCACTGGACCCAGGCTGTGATCTTTGCTGGAAAATCAGTGCTCACCCTCTGGTAGCCAGGATCTGAGCAGCCTGCTGTGCAGCGTCCAGGCCTAAGTATTTATTCTTCAAGCAGTCGTGTCCCTTTGGACAGAACGGTGTGCTTGCAAGAAGAGTTGGTTGGTGGCACTTGGCCAAATTTTTTTTTTTTAAAACAAGAAATAGCACCCTGTGTGCATCACACCTCCAGAACGCTTTGCATATAAGCAAGGAAGGTGACTGCTCACCTTGAAAGAGAGGGAGTTCCCCCTGGGTCGTGGTGTTGCCACCTGTGAAATCCCATCTCCAGCTGTGCTCGAGTTTGGTGCCCAGGCGGAACAGTTCCCCTCCAGCTCTCCCCGCTGGCAGCAGGTAATCGGGTTTGAGCTCTTCCTGCGCCGTAATCCTGTGCAGATCTGGTCTTGAACAGCTCAGCTTCCCGGAGAGCTGGGTGGCACGGCCAGCGCTCGAACCCGGAGCTCTGCATCGCCGGCGTCCCAGCGCTGCGGCTCCAGCTCCCTCCTGGCCGTGGGAGGATGAGGAGGGGAGGCAGATTTGCGCGTGTTAGGTACAAGGCAGGGTTTAGGGGTTGGAGATCAACCACGCCGTTCTGCGACCTGTTGGCACTATTATTAAATGCAAGGATCTGATACGCCGGTGGATTTTTTTTTATGGCTTTGTTCTCTGCAAAGCACTAATGATACGAAGCGCTTTATTCTCTCCTCTCACACCTCTGTAGTGCTCTGAATCTTCTGTTAATGAAGCTAATTACGCCTCCCCGTACCCCTGCAAATATCTCAGCAGGTCTTGGGCTCCAGCTGTGCGATCTCCAAACCCTGCGTAGCTGTGGGTGCGTGCCAGGTACCAGTGGGGGTCTGGGCTGCACGTGGGCCCTAGGGAACCATAGGCTGGTCTTCTCTGTTCGTGGTGGGAATGCATCTCCTATTTGCAAACCAGCAGGTTTGTGATGAGAGTCAGCTCGAGGGGAGAAATCAAGTCCCCCACGGCCCTGGTTTCAGTACGGGTACGGACTCGGGCCACTGCTCGGTGCTGTGCCTGCCTCCTGGAGCACATCCCAGCTGTGGGTCAGGGGTTGGAGGGGAGATAGCCGGATAGGCCTGGCAACCCCCTCCACGTCCCTTCCCTCCCCTGCTCTCCGAAGCGCCCCAGTGAAGTGGCAAGCAGCCAGGCTGCAGCCATCGCCCTGCCACACCGCCTCTACATGGACCTCACGTTAAACGGGAGAGCCCAGCACAGCCGGCAAAGCCTTCAGGAGAGCAGCCCCGTGCCACCTCCTAGCAAGGGGCCGGCTCTGCCGGAGCAGGTATTCGCGTTCCTCCCCGGCTCGATAAGAGAGCTTGAACTCTTGCAACCGCTCCAGAGATCAACATCCTTCACACCGCTCTGGATCCGCTTCAAAGCCAAGTCTTGCACACATCCTGGCCAAGGCGTTGGCTGCCTCGCAGCCGCTGGCTGGGGCCGTGTCGGCTTGGAGGGCGGCCAGCCGAGCCGTACCTTCCTGAGCACTGCCCTCCCCTCCCCGGCCTTCCAAGACGAGCTGCTAGTGGCGGGGCCGGGCAGAGGCAGGCAGCCCTGCCTGCATCTCTCCGACAGGCAGACGGATCCCTTTTCCCATTGCCGGGTTGCCGTCGGGCATATCTTTGGTTATCGCTGGGCGGTTTGAAAGCCAGCTGTATGTTTTGTGTTGATTTAGTTGTGTTTCGTTTGGCCTTTGTAGGCGATGGGAAGCCAAGAGCATTAATTTAGATGACGGATCATATAAACTCTGACTCCTTCGCTCCCATTCCAGGGGCTTGATAAACGGTAATAGGAACTCTCTCTTCCCCGCGTAAGTGCTATTTTATCAAAAGCTGGCTGAGTTACAGCCACCCTCTAATGCGGGGGCAATTAGGAACTGGCCGCATTTCACAGGCTGGAGAGGCACGCAGGGGAGGGGACGGCTCCCGCCGGAGGGGAGGAGGACGGGGCTCTCCAAGAGCCATCCAGGGTGCACGTAGCCTTGGCTGACGGTGCCTTGGCCTCAGAGAGCATCTTCAGCCGGGACATCCCAGCGCCGTTCGCCCCCGCATGAGCACAGTCGAGCAGGGCTGAGCCAAAGGGGAGAAAATCGGGGAGCGTGGACGTGCCAGGGACTCTCCGTCGGTCGGGGGGATGTGCCTGGGTTCCCCCGTACTGGCAGGACGAGGGGATCCTCTCGGGGATCCAGCGTGGGGAGAGAAGAGGCTGCGGAGGTGTGTGTGCCCGGACACCTCTGCCTGCTGATAATGGATTTCTTCTCTCACCGAAGGGGACAAGAATAATCTCCCAGCTTCTGAGTACACTGAGCTTTAATAACGATAATGCAGTAAAGCCTCATTAAATGGGGCCTCTGATAATCTACTTGCCCTATTATTAGGCTTAGCAGGATTCAGACATCTATTTTTATAAAAAACTGATGGTTAAAGACTGGGTTTATCTGTGATTGCTATTGTTTACTGCCCAGTTTCTGATTTCTGGTGAATGCGGACGTTACGCAGGTGGGTCTGGGGAAGAAGGGCAGTGCAAAATGAAGTGTTTAGCGATTACAAGCTAAACCCTACGAAACCTGCCTGTAATCCATCCAGAAAAGGCTGTCTCATCTGTCTGCTCAGCAAAGCCTGAGGATGGACTTGGGATGGAGCTGATGCAGACAAAGCCCCTCTTTTCCCCAGCACCCTGCAGAGCATGGCAGGGTTCAGCCATCCCCACCGCAGCTCCTCCATCATTCTTGGCCCCCAATCAGCCTTTTTATAGCCAGGGTGAACCAGCCTGGCATCCACTATACCCTGAGCCAGATAATTTCAGAAAGCTTTCCTGCCTCTGGCCCCGATAATTTCAGAAAGCTTTCCTGCCCCCGGCCCCGGTGCCTTGCAGAGGACCAGAAAGCCGCCCTGCTCCCCGCGGAGGCATCTGGTCATCCCGCAGAGCCCGTCTTGATCTTCGTTTGCCTTTGACAGTCTCGTACAGCGCGGTCATCCCAGGTGTTCGGAGAACATCTGGTCACTTGAGGCCCTGCACGTTATTCCCTTGCTGTCCAAGAAGCTGATGCCGTTATTTCTGGCCGCTTCCCACAGCCTGCAAATGGTTTATCACCGGCAGCCGTCCTTTAGGAGCGGCTGAGCTTTCACGTCGCGATGTGATGTGGGGATGAGCTTGTTCCCGGCGTGCCAGTGCGCAGTGGTCCCTGGCAGTGGCCTGGGGCTCCCTGGGCACCCCACGCCCGTCTGCAGACCGTGTTATCACCACCGAGCCGGTGCCTGCTGGATGTCCCCCGTGCGCCGGAGGGATGCCGACGCTGGTGCCTGTTGGCTTTAACCTCAGCGAAGGGTTTGGCAGGATCATTGTGAGTCCCCCCAGCCCTGCCATGGTGGCTGGTGTGGAGCTGTGGGCACAGGGAGGATCTGCCCAGCAGCGCTTTGCACGTGGCCAAGCCCTGGCAAGGAGCTGGACCCTGTGCTCATCCCAGTGCCCGGCTGCACGCCGAACGCCGTCTCTCCTGAGCAGGGTGGGATGTCCGTGGAGGTCCTGGCTGAGCGCCAGCAGAGTCACCGACACGGACATCCGTCCTCCCTGCTGCGCCGAGTAAAATAAATGCTGTCAAATCCAGGCAGTGACACTGAGGCTTTTTCTTTTTAGTTCGGTTGGGGGATTGAGCCCTCATCTCATGGCCAGGTCAGACTGAGCTGAAGCCACTTCCCATGCTGGGAGCTGGCTCTGGCTTCCATGCCCGCAGAGACCGCTCGCCCATGGGGACCGCTCAGCAAGCTGGTTGCTTTCTGTTTCCCTTGCAGAAAAGTCCGTGCATTTCTCATCCATCGCAGAGGCTCAGAAGCTGAGCGCGGAGCCGACGGCCACCTCGTGCTGGCCCCCTGTCCTGTCCTACTCCCGGGATGTGATAAAAACCTCTCCCCAGGCGGAGCCCCACTTGTTTCAGTATAACCCACCAGGCAAGTAAAAGCCGCTGGCTGCATGGCGTGTGCCCTCCGTCCTGACCCGGGGCCGAGCGCAGAGGCTGTCGTCGCAGCCGGAGCTGCAGGTCGTGCTCTTAAGTCAATGCAGCTTTTTGGGGAGGGGGTAAAAGAGAGGGTTGAGCAGAAACCTGCTGACACCTCGTTTTGGCCCGGCACGGAGCTCCCTCGCTGCTAATGCAGCAGTCTGAGGGTGGCCAGGCGGGTGTCCCAGCTCTGGCCAGGGCAGGTTTAGGGACATGGTTTGTCACAGAACAGTGTGGGTGCTCCCTACGCTGCCCTCAGTGCGACGTCAAGCAAGTTTTATCCCTCGCTGTGCTGTCCCTCTCTGGCTGGAGGGCAGACAAGTGGGGCGCAGAACATCCTCAGGCTGCAGAGGGGACGAGGCAGTCATTTAAACTATTCCAGTCCTTTCCAAAAGAATCGTGTGACTTGGATCCTAGTGCAGGCTCACAGCCGGACAGTTGATCGCATCCAGCCCGTGCTCCCTCCCTCGCCCCTTTCCTCTCCGATAGCTGCAGCCGCTCTGCCTTCCCTCGGTCTTGCTAACACTCGTGTTTTCCGCACAGGACACCCCATCCCGCTAAACCTGCACGAGAGCTCTCGCTCGGGGCTGCAGAGACTAGCGAGCATCTCCAACCCTCCTCCCCTCATCTCCTCCACCAAGCACCCCTCCGTGCTGGAGAGACCTGTCGGATCCATTTCCCAGGTAGGGGATCGGGGTAGGGGATCGAGCGGCAGAGTCACCTCGCGGGGGCCGGCAGCCGCTCCTGACCTCTCCTCTCGCACCGCAGGGCATGCCCATCCAGCTCCACACACCCTACAGCTCCGAGCACGCCAAGGTCCCCGTCGGCTCCATCACCATGGGCCTGCCGCTGACCATGGATCCCAAGAAACTGGGTAAGGAATTGGGTGGCGAGTGGTTTCTCGTGTGCTCCGAGAGCAGCGGGGAGCGAGCGTGCCGGCGGTATAGGGGAAAGGAGGAGCGCAGGACACGGCGAGGGAGGGCAGAGACCTGCGAAGGGGATGAAAGGATTGGTCCTTCAGGAAAGCGGAGACACAGGGAGCTCAACTTGTGCAGTATCGGAAAGCAGCGACTCGGTCAGGGACACGTCGCAGCCTATAAATACCCTCCGGCTAATACTGTGATCGAAGGAAGGAAATATATTGCTGCTTGCCAGGCCGATAGGATAAAGAGTAAATGGCCTGAAGTGAACAAAGAAAGTGTTTAGTCTGCAGATTTGGAAGCGTTTCTTGACAGCAGGAGGGGATGGGCAAGGGACCAAGGCTGGGTGGGAGGGGTGCGGGCCCTGTGTCCCACTGAGCGCGTGTCCTGTTACAAACCAGCACTGGGTTCTCAACACCAGCCCCGCTCCCGGTGCGGGCAGCACCGGGCAGCGCCTTTGCCAGGGCAAAGGATCTGGCTTTGCTCGCCGGCAGTTGTGTGTTCCACCGACCGCCGCAGCCTCGGTGAAGTCCGTCCCAAAGCGGTGGGGACGGCAAAGGCGCCGAGGAGGTGCCGACCCGGGGCTGGCGGAGATGAAAGCCTCGAGCAGCCGAGGGCTGCGGCCCCGTGCCCCGCACCTACACTGATACGTGGTTAATGTTTTCCAGTGCCTTTTCCTGGAGTAAAGCAGGAACAACTTTCTCCTAGAAGCCAGGCCAGCCAGCCGGAAAGTCTGGTTCTGCAGCCGTCCCAGGAGGGCTCCATCCTGCGGGGTGAGGAGCCGGGGGTGGCACGCGCCGTGCCCCAGCTGCGGGAGGGGAGGGATGCCGGCAGTGCCAAACCTGGCGAACGCCACGCCAGCTGCGGCTGCCCGGTGATTTCAGGTTTGATTTCTGGGGTTGTGCCCAGCCGAAGGGGTCTCTTCACCCCTTTTCTCCAGCGGGGTGGCAGATAGGTCTGTACAGTGTCTCAGCGTTTCTAGCCATCTCCCCAAATCAGGGCCTTGGGCGTTGATCCTGGTGGAGGTCTTGTGTTCAAGGGGCACCCAAAAATCTGTTGCTTAAGACAAAGCAAGACCCATTTAAAATCCATTAATTGTTTTTTTCAGGCTCTTCACTGTTGCTGCTGCAGCTGGGCCAGGACCACGTTTCATTTAAATACAGCCCTCCCGTGTTTCTTTCCCCATTAGCTAGGCAGAAGGAAATAAATGCTGAGGTGTTGCTTTTAAGTGCAAATTCTGGTTTGTGAAACCCCCGGACTAAGGCAGTCAGAAGCCTGAGTGTGGTGGGCTGGCTCCAACCGGGACAGATACCCGCGAATGAACTCGAACCACCCCGAGCTCTATCTCGCCAGGGATCTGCTCTGATCGCATCAGGAGAGGCTGAGACAGGCTGTGCTTTCTCCCGGGCCCGTAAATCTGCCCGGCCCCTCCACGAAGGCAGCAGGGAGCTGATAGCCTCAAAATACACATTTTTTTTCCACCTCCCAGCCCCGCTCTTGCAGGGCTGGGTCCCTCGGAGGACGGGGTGGAAGGGGCTCTGCAAGGCATGGGGTTTAACCCTCTTGGAGGGCTTCCCCTCCAGTACCTCAGCTTGCTAGAGATCGGGTCGAATCCTGCGCTTGGTCAGTAGTCTCAGCCCCACAGGTTTTGTGCTGAACAGCAAACCCAGCCCCCAGCTCACTGGCTTTGTGTCCTACAGGTACTTCCCTCAGCTCTGCCTCGGGAGGGAGCATCACCAAGGGAACACCCACGTCCAGACCCCCTCCGGAGTCGCCCATCACCTACCGAGGATCCATCACACATGTAGGTCACTCGTCTCCGGCGGGTTTTGCTTCTTGGGTGCTGGGCGCGGGGGTCAGGGGTTTGCGGGGCGCACCGAGCGTGCGGCACGGGGCTGAGCGGCACGGCTCTGCGATGCTCCCGTCCCGGGGAGCCCCTCGGGGAGGTCTGCGGCCGGAGCCTTTGCAAACAGCCTCCGCTGGGGTGGGCACCAGCGCTGTCCCGTGAGCCCAGCCTGCAGAAGAGCAGAGCTCGGCAAGCAGCGATGCAGAGCCTTGCAGCACGTCTAAACCCCCCTTTGCTTTTCGTAGCTGTCAGGAACAGAGGCGAAAGCAGCTTTAAACAGCTCTGGGAAAATAATCTTGCCAGTGCAAGAAAGCGGAGCGGAGAGAAGGAGGAGATGGGTGGAGGGCCCAGGCCAGGCGGAGGAGAGGGGGAGGCTGCGAGGTTCGTGTAAGGTAGCGAGGTCTCCTGCCAGGGCTGAGCGTGCTGCGCTGGAGGTCCTGCCCAAGGGCTCTCTTGAGCAGGAAGATCCTTTGGCCTTAATCTCCACCATCCATCTTCGGAAGAGCAGCTGGCAAGCGGGCGATAGTTTTTTGCAGTGTGAGTTATTGCTCATCTGGTAACAGAGCGGAGAGCATTAAAAAAAAAAAAATCTGTTTCCCGTAGGGATTTTATCGGGCCATCATTCAGATATTTAAAGCCACTCGCGCTCAGATTTTTGCCTGCCTCCTTCAAGGAGGGTGTCCACGTTCCCTTTGGCCCTGGGGACCTGAACCTGAATCCTAGCCCAGAGCAACGGTTTCACTTCCCCGGTGCCCTGCGTCCCACGGCTGCCAGGAGCGGGTGCTCGGGGGCTGTAAATAACCCATCAGGGCAAACGCAGGCTCCAGCCCCTCACATGCCCCTGCAGCAGCTACGGGCAGCGATGGGTGGGCATGAAGGGTCTTGAGCACCATGTGCCAGAGATCAGATGATGAAGAGAATTTGTTGAGGCGCTAATTAATCCAGGTAATTAATCCATCTAGTTTCCTTTGTTTGGCTTGGGAATAAGGTACCGAGCCCAGACCCAGAGCATTACCTGCCCCTCCTGCTGCCCCAGCAGCCTGCTCCCGCTGGGGAGAAGGAGCCCCCTGTTCCGGCAGCAGCTCCGGGTACCAGCGCTGATATCTGATCTCAGATTAGTCATCCAGTTCGTAGAAGGCAGATCTTGAATAGATGCTCTCTGCTCTGAAGCCATCTGTCATCACTTGCTTTCAAATCCCCTCTGAGCACGTCTGCGGAAGGAAGGTGACTTACCTGGGGCTGGCAGAGCCGGTTGGGAGAGCCGGTGCTGGGTGTACTGCGAGGGCAAACAGTCAGAGCGCTCAGCCCACACGGTTCTGGCAGCTGCGGCGGGGTTTTGGGGACCGCTGGTGCTCAGAGGGCTTGGTACAGAGCAGGGGCATCTCCAAGCTGTGCCAGTCTGCCCTGGCACAACCTGGAAGCAGCAGCAAAGCTGGCTGGGGCGTTGCTTCCCTGAGGCTTCCCACGAGCATCAGTCGGTTGGTGGGGTTAAATGAGCAGAGTAGGAGGGCGTCAATCAAGAGCATCGCTGTGCCTCCCCTGCAGTGGGGGGGATGGACCGTCACCCCACGGTGGCTGTTCCCCGTTGGCACTGACAGGTTGTGGTGGCAGAGGGGTGTTAATCACCAACAACGTCTTCAAGGACAGCCAGCTCTGGGTGTTTTGAAGGGGATTTGGAGGAGGGCAGGTGGCTCTGAGCTGTGTCCGGCTGTGCCTCTGGGGGAAGAGAGGTTTCGGGTCACACCAGTTTGTGTGAGGAGCCCGATGCTGTTTCTGTCGGAGAGCTAACCGGCAGGCTTCGCTCCCCGACCTGCGCCAGGACCGGTCTGGTTGACGCCTGCCGTCTCACCCGGGCGTGCTGCCAGCCGCCAGCTCCCGTGCGCAGGCAGCTCTCTGAAGGTCACGCTCGCTGCCGGCAGATGTGCCGTGGGTGGGCAGGACATCTCCGCGGCTCCTGTACCAGGCTGGGGAAATAGGTTGCAGGGAAAAGCTAACGCTTGAGCAGTCCTTGCCATCACCGAGGTGTCCCCGGGGGCCACCACCCTGTCCCCTCAAACCTGCGGGGTGGAGGCGAGCCGGGTAACTTACTCCGAAACACGCAGGGCGAAAGAGCTGCTGTTTTGGAGGTCTGCGCTGTCCTCGCCCCCCGCCTCTTCCCAGCAGCCTCGTATAGATCACGTACCTTTTTACCGCTCCTCGTTATCGTCCTCATCAATAATTAAGCTGCAAGTCCCTCTCTGTTGGCTGCGCCAGGAAGCGGAGGCCGGGCGCGCTCTCCCTCCGCTCAGCCTCCCGCGGGGAACAGCCTGTCCCTGTGCGCGCGCTTGCTTAATTGCTTGTGACACCGTTAAATATGGATCTTGGTGGCTTTCCAAGGGCACCCCGGCAGAAGTGCTGTACAAAGGAACCATTACCAGGATAATCGGAGAAGACAGCCCCAGCAGAGCAGAGAAGGCGAGGGAGGATGCCATGCCCAAAGGACACGTCATCTACGAAGGGAAGAAAGGCCACGTGCTGTCCTACGAGGGTAAGTGGTAATCCTCTGCCTTTTTAGGGCAGGCGCCGGGGGTTTGTGCCGCCGTGGCTGGGAGTCGGGAGCTGTTTGAGGAAAGGCTGACGACGTGCAACGGGCCAGCCTCGCGTCTTCACTTCCAGCGTCGTTTCTGTCCCTTCCCCCCCCGCCTGCCTACAGCCTGGCTGGGTTTCCCTCTGCCCCATATGGTTGCCTTGCCTTGGAGGCAGCTTCGCCGGCAGGCAGGGGTGCGGTGGGGCCGTGGCCATGGGCAGGGTCTCGGTTTTGGTTGGTTTTGGGGAGCAGGGGAGAGGAGAGGACCAGATGGGAAGGTCTTGCCTCCATTCCTAGCACCCTGCGCAGGACGGGACTGTCCGACAACTTTATGACAGCATCCCCAAGCTCTTGGGCCAAGGCGGGACTCAAGAACCTGCAAGTCTGGCAGTTTGGCATAAAGCTTTATTTGGACGTCAGATTCCCACCTGCAACGTCTTGGGTGCTGTGCAGCTTTCCCAGCATGGGGCTGCCCTGCAGGAACCCTCCTGGGCCCGGCAGCACCGTGCCTCAGTTATCTTGTGAGCTTTGCTACAGCATCTGTAGCTATTGGAGGGGGTGAAGCCGTTCCTGTGTCCTGCAAGGCGCCTGTCTGGGGGGTGCCTCGGCCTGTTGCCCAAGGGACCTGCCTGGAGCTCCATCTGGGGTGCAGAGCTGCCCCCGGCACAGATGGTGTCACTTGCTAACCAGGCTGACCCTGCCCGGCTGGGGAGCAGAGTACGGCAAAGCAAAGCCAGGCGAGCAGCCGGGCTGCTCCAGACAGGGCTCTGGAGAGACCCGAAAGCCATGTTGCAGCTCACACCCCTGCTGTACGGTAACGCGCTTCCTCGGCAAATGCCGACGGTGCCTCGCTGCGTTAGCGGTATCGGCAGGCAGTCACCAGCTGCTCCTGCCTCCTCTGCGCCTGCTCAGCCGTTCACAGCGCTGGCCATCAAAGCTGCTCTGCGCGTCCCGGTGGCTCCAGTTAGAGATAAGCAGATGTTCCTCTCCAGTGAAGCTGGAAACGACTCCTCTGCGCTCTTCTTTCACCGTGTGCTGCGTCGGGCATCTCTGGCCTGGAGCCCTGGAGCTGGGGTCGGGAAGAGCTGAGTTACAGCCGCCGCAGCCCCGCATCCTCTCAGGGTAAAACACTGGCGTGTGCTCTGGCGTGCACGGGGACGGCCGTCCTCTCTCTTCTCAGTTGTGTCACCTCTCTTCTCTGCTGAATTTGGAGACGACTAAGGAGCAGATGCTAAGCTCAGCCGCACTCGCCCACCCCAGCAGGTATCTCTGGTTAGCCGCTGTGCTGCCTGAACCCTCTGCCTCCCTCCCCGGGGCGGCTGCGTCCCTCCCCGGGGCAGAGCATCCCTTTTAGCCTGCCTGGCAGCCCAGGCCCTGCGGTCCGTCCTGCAGGCAGAGGGTGTCCAGCAGAAGTCCCTTTCCCCTTGCCCGCAAGTGCAGGCAGCTGGTTCCATCACAGGCTGGTTGTTTCATCCGGGGCTGGAGGCAGAGGGTTCAGGTCAGGCCACGGGGGACAACCTGCAAGCTTTGGCTGATGCCACCTCTGGGACCGCGGGGACCTTTCGGGACAGAGCTCTGCGCCGTGCCTCTCGCCTGCCGCGTGGAAACCAGCTTGTCCCATGCCTGCCCACATTCACTGTCAACTCTAGCCCAGATAAGAAGTGTCACCGCGGGAGACTTGTGTCTGGGCGCCCTTTGGGACACTTGGCAAGGCTCGGACCAGGGAGGATGCAGGAAGCGTTTCAGGACTTGTTTGTGCAAGAAGCTATTTTAATCTCCTTTGCCCAAGCTGGGAGTCGAATGAGGTTGAGCTCAAAAACGGTGCCACCAGGGGAGAGAGGGGGAAGGCTCCCGGCAGCGAGGACTGCCCGTCCCCAGAGCTGGGATCCCGCTCCAGGCAGCGGAGGAGACCTGCAGACCCCATTGCACGCACTCGTCGGTGTCAGCCCGAGTCTCCTCGTCTGCAGCCTAAGCCCATCGCCTCTCATCCTACCCCCCGTGGACACAGATGAGGAATTAATTCCTTCCTCGCCATGGCAGCCTTTTACATGCTTGATAGCGTTTATCGCATCCTGAGTAATCTCGCCTGCTCCTGCAGCCTCGCCAGCCCTGCCGCCTGCCTCCTTCCCACCCGACAGCCCAGCAAGGCTTTGCAGCCCGGAGCGGAAGAGTTAAAAAAAAAAAAAAAAAATTAAATAAGAAAACTGAAATTGTTGGTGATTATGAATTTTGGCAAGCAGAAAAAAAATTGCAAATTCTTTAGTGTCATGAGGGTGCTTAAAATAAAAGAGCTGTAATGAGACGAGATCCTGTAGCATGTGCGAGCTGAATTGTGCTAGATTGGTTATTCTCATTCTGCATATGATTGCTGATGGCTTCTGCAAGGCAAGGGACGTGGCTTTGGAGTGATTTTCTTTCTGTTTAGTCTCTCTTCTCCCTCGCGCCCTCCCCCTGCTTCCCAGCGGTACAAAGGGTGCCCGGGAGCGCGTCCCCTTCTGCAGAAGGGCTGTTAGCAACAGATGTGCCATGATGACAGGGTGCAGGCACATCGCCCCGCGTCTGCCGCAAGGTGCTTGGCTGATTCTGAACATCACCCCCAGATTTCTCCCATCAAATGACTCTGAAGTGAAGGCTCGGGGACAGATCCCCCTCTTGTTTCCCCGCACGCAGCCCCAAACCCTTTCTGGATTGAGTGGGTGCTGATTGCGGAAACCGATAGTGGGTGTGAAGGTGTAATAATCCCATTTCATTAATTACTGGTTTTGCCAAGGAGGACTTTTGTTCCCGATTGACCGCGTTGGAATGAATGTTTTTAACTTCTCCTCCGTTTTCTCTAATTGTGTAACCACCTTCTCTGCCCACGAAGAGGAGGATCGGGGCATCCTTGGCAGGGGCGGCCAGGCCAGGGACGATGGGCAGAGGCATTTCTCTCTCCAAGCCAACATCCCCGCTCGGAGCTCGTTACATAAACACGAGGCATTTGGCTGGATCAGAAGCTGCCTGCTAAATTCACAGCTCGCCGCACACGATGGAAGCCCATCGCCCAGGGCGGGCGTGATGCTGCCTGGCACGGGCCGGGCTGTGCTTGCAGAGGTGTGGGGGCTGTAGCTCAGGACAGTTGTCCACTGTTGGTTTGCAGAAGAATCTGCTCCGGATTTGGGTGAGGAGGTGGTCGGTGATCTCCCATCACGCTGGTGCTTGCTCCGTCAGTCCTGCGTGGGACTTTCCGCCGTCCCTCCTGGTTCTTGTGTGCACTCACTGCTGTTTCAAAGGAATTGCTCTCCCCCCTTTTCCCTGGTTTTCTCACCCAGGGAGTGTCTCGGCAAATGTTAAGCCTGGCCAAGATCCCAAACAGTAGGTGTCTAGCAAAAATCAAAACAAACCGGGGGGGGGGAAATAAAAATCCCCAGACCCACAGGGCCAAGTTCAGTGGAACCGCAGCTGCTGACACCAGCGCGGCGCTGGCTCCGGGCTGTCCCGCTGCCTACATCTGGCCCCCACCGGGGCGGGAGGGAGCGGGACACGACGGGGTGGATGCTCCTACCCGCGCGGGAGGCGCAGATCTGGAGTCTGAGGCAGGCAGGGAGGGGAGAAAACACCAGCTGAATTTCTTGGAAGCCAACCTCGTGTGATGTTTCTGGTGCTGCTGAGCGTTGGCTGATGCTGGGACGGGATCTGACCTTTCAGCAACGCAGGCAAACAGCAGTAAACACCCTCCCGTGGCCGGCGCTGACTTTCCGTGCTCCTGATGGTGCTTCTCGGTGTTCCCTTCCTCAGGTGGAGTTGCTGCTTCTCAGTGTCCCAAAGAAGACAGCAGGAGCTCGGGAGCTTCGCACGAGACCACGGGAACCAAGCGGACCTACGATATGATGGAGGGGAGGATCAGCCGGGGCTTATCAGCCCGTGATACCTTATCTGCCAGCATTGAAGGTGGGTCTGGGTGAAACCTTTCACCCATGCTGTGTTAGCAGTGACCCGCAGAGACCCCGTCTTATCTCTTGTCTACATGATGCACCTTCCCGTGCCCGTGTTTTGGCCGTGGCTAGCTGGTACCTTGCAGCACATCCCAACGGGACAGCATCTGACCAGCGTGGGTCACAAGGGACACAGATGGGCTCATTTACCTTTGGTTTCTGTCCCGCTAGACCAGTTTCAGGACTACAAAAAAACAAAGCACGTAATTTAGAAGTTGTTGATGTTTTTCCTTGTTGTCCCAGGGGTCCCTGGTAACAGTCGGGTGTTCTTTCCCCCTTGGATCTGTTCTAGGTCTCATGGGTCGAGCGATCCCTCCAGACCGACACAGTCCCCATAACTTAAAGGAGCAGCATCACATGCGGGGCTCAATTACACAAGGTAAAGCCTGCAAGCAGAAGGTGGCCACGGCCAGAGGTAACGTGGGGAAGTATCTCAGAAACATGGCCCTTTGTTCTTGTTGTCAGGCTAGGGCAGGAGGAAACAGGGATGGGCACATCAAGGTCCAGCTGCAGATCTCTGCAGCCTCAGCTATGTGCTCAGAGAGATTTTCAGTCTTGCTCAGCTTCTACCAACCTGAGCTCTCCCCAAAGTCAGGGGTAAAATTCTCGGTGATTCTCACGAAGGCAGGTTGAAACTAGTGCAAAATGGGTCCAGAAAGTGGTGGTAGATGTGAGGTGGTCCGGCTGCATCAGTGATGTAGCTTCTCTGTGTGCTCAGTTGGGTACCAGTCCCCCAGTTACATGCATTAACTGGAGACCCCCTTGAAATGAGCATCCGCACGGGGACTGGGAGTCCAGTGTCTGGCTGGGGAGTCACCCTCTGCATCCATCATCTGCTTGGGGGTTGCAGGAATACCTCGGTCCTACGTGGAGGCCCATGAGGACTACCTCAGAAGAGAAGCCAAACAGCTCAAGAGGGAAAACACTCCACCGAGGGACTTATCTGATGCCTACAAGGTCAGGTCTCACGAGGGCCTTACTCCTCTGAAAATGAAATCACCCCATGAAGGCCTGGTGGCCACGGTGAAAGAAGCGGGAAGATCAATCCATGAGATTCCCCGGGAGGAGCTGAGGCGGACACCGGACATCTCTCTGACGAGACCTCTGAAGGAAGGCTCCATCACGCAGGTGAGCATGGGGTGAACAGCAGATCACATCGGTCTTACTCAGGCTGCTGTCCTCGCACAGCCCCTGGGGACCACCCCCAAGGTAAAAGGAGAGCAGAGAGGGCGTCGGGCTGCAAACACATCACTGGTCAGAATTGAGGCTCTGCTTGGGTACAGGTTGCCCTTCCCCATCAATAGATCTTTAAAGGTCCCTTCCAACCCAAACCATTCCGTGATTCTATGATCCTTCCCAGCAGATAAATGCAAAACCTGGGGAAAGGAGCTCAGCACCCCCTGACCTGTTGAGAAAGCGATGCTCCATCCACACGCACACACGGAAGGGGACACGTTTGGCCCTTGCTCAAGACCAGAGTCAACTCGGTGCCCTCAGCAGTTGTGACTCTGAGTACGCATAATCTTGGTCTCCTCCCTTTATAGGCAAGCGTCAACCCAGCAAGGCCAGTAGTCAGGGTGAAACGTGGCATGCTGTCTCCTGTTGGGCTCCAAATATTTGGAGGGTTCCCATGGCACCTCGTAGTCCTACCTCATTTCACAGCCTGTGTAGGAGAGAGGCGTGATGGGCACAGCCAGCCTTCGGCAGTGACTCATCATCATCTTGTTGGAGCACAACAAGACATGCGAGATGGGCGCTCCACCCTGCCCCGTGCCGTGCAGAGCTGTTATCTCTGCTTTGCCGATGGCTGTTGCTGTTTGACCAAGTAAACTGGTGTAGCGACCCACCGATCGAGGAAGCGTGAGTCCCGTTGAAATTTGGTGGGATGCTGTCACTGCATCCCCTTCTGCTCTACGCCCCTTTGATGTCCCCTCTGCCTTCTGTCCTCAGGGTACCCCACTGAAGTACGACAGCAGCTCTTCCTCCTCGAGTACCAAAAAGCACGACGTGCGGTCCATCATCGGCAGTCCCGGCAGGACTTTTCACTCTGTGCACTCGCTCGATGTCATCCAAGACCCGAGGAATCTGGAGAGAGCTTACGAAGACAGCCTGAAAAACAGGCCAAGCCCTGTGACAAACTCGGGTGGCTCCATCGCCAGAGGGGCTCCTGTGATTGTACCTGAGCCGGGCAAGCCCCACCAAAGTGCCCTCGCCTACGAGGACCACCAGGCAGGGCACGGCACAGCGTTCGGCAGCCACTTGCACAGAGGGTCTCCGGTCTCCACGCGGGAGTCCACGCCACGGCAGCATGAAGGTACTTGGTGAACCTTTTATTTGATGCTAAGATCTCTAGCAAGCCGAGCGGGCAAGGTGCGCGGGAGGTGGCTGCTGACCCCACCTGCCCGAGCCGTTCCCGGCAGGTGCCCGTCGAACCCGTTCTCCCCAGCACCCCGCGCCCACTCTTGCCCGCAGCCGCGGCTGACTCACGGCACTGGGGCGGCCGTCAGGGACGGCTAAGGCTCAGCAGCTCCCTGCCCGGGGGTGCTCGCACGGTTGTAGCGAAGGCACCCCACATCTGCGCCGGGGTGAGCGAAGGGAGATTGGACCATGGCTGGTGAAGCTGCTGGTGTTTAGAAAGCGTCTTCCCTGTCCCGGCGTTGGCCCAGGCTCCCCTGTTTCTACTGGCGGGCAGGAAAGCAGTGCGCCGGGCGGGGGGATCTTCACGCTTTGGACCGCTCTGGTGTGTGTTTGCCTACCTCGTGTGTTTGTGCCTCATCCGTCACCTGGGCACCCGGGTACCTCACCTCCAGCAACATCTAATCCCTTCTGAGCCGGTGGACCCGGGCAGTGCGGCTGGCCTTTGGGATCTGCCATCCCCCCGGCCCGTCTGCCTGCAGCAGGCAGGGTCTGCCCGTGCCCCCTGGCATCAGTCGTCTCCTGCCCCCAAAGCCAGACCTGGGGCTCCTGGGGAGCAGGCGCGTGTCTGGGCTGTGCTCGGTGGTCTGGTGAGGCATGCTCAGATGCAGAGCACAAAAACCCCTCTTGCTTCATAGAATCACAGAATCATTAAGGTTGGAAAAGACCCCTAGGATCATCCAGTCCAACCGTCAACCCAACACCACCGTGCCTACTATACCATGTCCCAAAGTGCCACGTCTACACGGTTTTTGAACACCTCCAGGGATGGTGACTCCACCACCTCTCTGGGCAGCCTGTTCCGATGCTTGCCACGTTCGTGGGCAAGATCAGTGCTGAAGCCGGTCCCTAAGACACCTCGTCCCACCAAGCCTGCTAGCTACGGGTAATGGCTTCGGGGCCGTTTGCATCTCCCGCCTGCAAATCCTTCTCCTAACCCAAAAGTCTCATGATTTGGGGGCGTGCAGCACAAGACACCGCAGTCTGCCAAAACTGAGGCCAAGACGCGCCTCCCCGACGAGGAGCAGGAGAGAACGGGCTGTGCAGTGCAGAGCTCCTCCAAAAAGCCTCCCCCATCGCTCGCTGCCGGCTGGGCCAGCTCCAGGTCTCCGTGGCTGGTGTGTCCCGTTGCCGCAGCCTCTGCTGTCTTCCCGGTTAGGTCAAGCATTTTGGGGGAAGCCTTCAGATGTTGGCAGCTCTTTGAGACTGGCACATACGGTGAGCATGAGGTGGGGGAGGCAGCGCCCAGGCAGTGATGGGGGGGGAATCCCAAGGGAAAAATCAATGTTCCTGCAAAATTCCAGTGGGCAAGTGCATGTCTGGAGCTCACAGGGTTTTGGGGTGCAGAGGATCTGCAGGAGGAGTCCCCGAGGCAGGGGTCGGAGTCGGAAGGCAGCTTTCCCAGGTCGCCTGCGCTTTCCTGACAGTAGGTTTGATTTATTGGAGGCTTCGCTGAGACGCCAAGCTTTGTGAAAGGAGCTGTGTTGCAGCCAAGGTTGTTTTAAAGTCGGCAACAACGGGGCTGGGTCCGTCTGCGTGCGCCCGAGGGGCTGCTCCTTGCTCCCCGAGCAAGGCCCGGGCAGCGTTTGGCGTGCAGCCCGGTGCGAGGGTTTGGTCGTGCTCCTCGGGGGTGCCTCTGTGTTATGGTCATGGGAGCTGGTGATGCTCGTCCCAGGTGGGGCGAGAAGCACCACCAATGCCCAGCTCAGGTTGGGAGAGCCCAGAGAAGTCCCTGACATGATCCAACCTCCCCTCCATGTGCTGGGGAAGAGGTTACGGCTCCAGAGGGTGGCGGGTGCTCAAACCCTCTGAACTGCGTTTCACCACCATTGCCAGGAGTTTTGGGGTCCCCGGCTCTGCCCGGCAGCCCTGACCTCCTTGTGCCGAGGAGCACGGGGGCAAGGCTCCACTGCTGGCTGCTTGTGCAGCCCAGGATGAACTCACAGACCGCCCGGCGCGGCCGCGGTGGCTGCGCTGGGGTGGAGGGATGGTTTGGGACGAGCTTCTCCTCCTGGGTGCGACCGGGGCTTGGCCCGCCTCGGCCTTGATGGCGTAACGCAGCACGGCGGTGCAGGGAGGAGGGAAAGGTCCCTCAAGTTCAGGGGGAGCCGCGGGCATCCCTGGGGGACACACTTGGCTGCGTGCACCCCTCGGGGATGCGGCTTGGCCATGGTGCTCAGTCTCTGACTCATTTCCTTCTGCTCGCTGCAGGGAGCATCACTGCCGGGAAGCCGGTGTCCCAGGACAGAAAGATCACCCCCACGTCGAGAGAGCTCACCAACTCCAAGTCTCCGCATGCCCCCGTGGCCGACCACCACCACCCCATCTCCCCGTACGAGCACCTGCTCCGTGGCGTGAGCGGGGTCGACCTGTACCGAGGACACATCCCGCTGGCTTTCGACCCCGCCGCCATCCCGAGGGGAATCCAACTGGAAGCAGGTACCTTCAGTGGGGGCACGGTCTGTTTGCGATTGGTTTTTTTTCCTTGTTATGCTCTGAAACCACGAGGTCTCTGGGGAAAGCCACTTCATGTCCGCATCCTTTTCTCTCCCAGCTGCTGCTTACTACCTGCCGAGGCACCTGGCTCCGAGCCCCACGTACCCCCACCTCTACCCCCCGTACCTCATCCGGGGCTACCCGGACACAGCCGCCATGGAGAACCGACAGACCATCATCAACGACTACATCACGTCCCAGCAGATGCACCACAACGCCGCAGCCACGGCCATGGCACAGCGGGCGGACATGCTGCGCGGCTTGTCGCCCCGGGAGCCCTCCCTCGCCCTCAACTATGCAGCAGGTCCTCCTGGCACGGCACCGTCCGGGGGCTTGGGGGCAATTTGGGAGGAGAAGGCTGGGTCAGGCCAGCATTGCCAGCTCCAGCGCTGGGGCCAAGGGCCGAGCCAGCAGCACGGTGTCACCCAGCAGTGCAGGAACTTGGCCGGTCAGCATGGAGGACAGCCGGGGGGAACCTGATGCTCTTGTTGCCATCTTTAGTTATTTGAGGCTCCTTACGTGCAGCTCTGGTTTTGGGGCACGGGAGCGCTTCCCAGCCTTGCCCTTCTGGCCTTTGGAGATTAAAACACGCTCCCAGAGGATAGCTGGCTTTCTGCAAAAAAGCGGAGCGTGCTGGGGAGCGTGTGGGGTGCGGTGCGGGAGCAGCGTTGGTCTCCGGCTGGGGGGAGCTGCGGCTGATGCCGCCTGCAGCCCCCTTGCTCAGCCAGGGTAGATCTCGGCATTTTTCCTCCCCATTATTCCCAGCAGCAGGACGCGCTGTACTTGCCCACAGAAGGGTCCCCTCCCCTGGGAACCAGCGCCTGGGGGCTGGGTGCTGGCTGGCACCCCTGCGCTGCACCAGGACGGCGGGACGAGTCGACCCTCCCCGGCATCGCTCCCTGCTCCGGCGCGGCCAAGCTGCGGCGGCTCGGTGTCATCCTGACAGTCCTCTCGTTTCTCTCAGGCATCATCGACCTGTCCCAAGTGCCACACCTGCCCGTCCTCGTGCCCCCCACCCCTGGCACCTCCGCCACCACCATGGACCGCATCACCTACATCCCCGGGCCCCCCCAGACCTTCGGCAGCCGGCACAGCAGCTCCCCGCTCTCCCCAGGTAACGCTGCCGGTTGCTTTTCCCATGGGAAAGCAGTTGGGCAGGACGCCCTTAACCGATTCAGGCCGTGAGCTCAGCGTGCCGGGGCAGATGAGGGGACCCCAAATTCATTCTCGCCCAGGGACCAGCCCACTGGCTCCCTCAAACCAGCTCCTCTGATCCTGCTGGTTGGGGGCTTCCGTGCTTTTCCCCCTTCTTCCCCAAAGCGGCAGCTGGCAAACAGCTTTGTGAAGGTTGTACCCCGGAGATGGTGCCACGACAGTTATTGCATGATTTGCCCGGGTTTTGTCACACCGGTTGCCCCCATCTGCCCTGCTCCAGGTGACCTTGGATGGAGCCGTTCCTTACCTGCTCTGCAGACACAGCAATGTGAAGAGCAGGCGGTGTTCCCGGCAGGGGGAATCGCTGTGTGTGCAGCCCTTTCACTGCCTTTCGGTTGGGTTTCAGGAGGCCCCACGCACATGACCAAACAGTCGGGATCGTCGGTGTCTGAGCGGGAACGGGAGCGGGAGCGAGAACGGGAGAGGGAGCGTGAAAAATCCATCCTAGCATCCACCACAGTGGAGCATGCACCCATCTGGAGACCAGGTAGGCTGGAGAGGAGCCCGGCACCACATCTTGGGGCCCGTGTTGGATGGAGGTAGGGTTGGGACTATAACACAAGGAGGTAACGAAGCCTTTCTTCGTATTTTCCCCCAGGTACCGAGCAGTCCAGCAGCCGTTCGTCCTCACACTCTCACAGCCACCAGCACTCTCCCGTCTCACCCCGCACCCACGAGACCATCCAGCAGCGCCCCAGCGTGCTCCACAACACAAGCATGAAGATCATCTCCTCGGAGACCCCCACCCCTTCCGTCCTGCGGTATGTCTCCCCGCCACGGTTCCTGCTGCTTGCCTGGACCCCTGCACCGGGGCAGCCGTGGTGGTTAATTAGTGAGCATCGCATGGGGCACCTCTGAGATGGAGCGAGGGTTGTTTTGGCCTTCAGTCTCAGCGGGAGAGCAGGATTGGGACTTACAGGGAAGTTGCGACGGGGAGAGGTGGATTTTTTGGTGCTCAGTTCCTTTGCTTTTCCTCATGATTTTTACTGCTACCGGGAGAGAAAGCAGGAGCATCCCAGGGCTGCCTGTGCTCAAATCGCACAGGCCAGAGGGTATCACTCCTCTTGCTGTGAAGGTTGCCTGGTGGTAGAGTTATGAAGGTCTCTAGGACCTGTCCCATGGGTTTTGTTCTCCCCAGTCGATGTATCCAGGCCACAGCCGATACCCCATGGCCAGTTATTGTGGTGGAGGCTCCATCTGAGCCCTCCTCACCTGCTCCAGCACGGCCAACCCTACGCCCAGGAGACCTCAGCTGAACGCCAGGGCTCCGCTAACAGCGCTCTCCTTTCTCCACGCGCTTCTCTCATCTTCGCCGTGTCTTCGTTTGCCTTCCAGATCCTCCTCCACTACTACCACGTCACCGATCCGCTCCGCCGCCTTCCCCTCGGCCTCCACCCTGCGCTCCTCCATCAGCGCGGCAGACGGCTACACGGCCCTGATGGACCCGGCTGTCCTGCAGAAAGAGGCCTCTAGGGCGCGGGAAGCCAAGGCAGAACGACCGCAGACTGACAACGTCTTCACCTCAAAGCTGCCCGGTGGGGCCAACCTTGAACAGTCGCCTTCACCCATTAAAGCCATGGAGTCGAGACCTTTACCCGCCTCCGGACCTGGTTCTTCTCATCACTATAGCAGAGGACAGGGGAAAAGCCAGCAGCACCATCATCCTCTGGACCAGCAGCACGCAGCCTCGGGCCCCGAGCAGCACAGTAGAGAAAAGAGTCAAAGTAAACCCTTTTCAATGCAGGAACAGGAGCTCCGAGCACTCGGTAAGACCACCATGACAGCAGCCAACTTCATAGATGTGATTATCATGCGCCAAATGTCTTGCGATAAGGGGCAGCGAGAAAGAGGCTCGCTAAGTAACGACTCCGCTAGCGATGGTAAGAAATTGGAGGGGAGAGGCAAGCGAGCTGTGGCCTGAAACCCATTTTATTTCGTTGTTTCTTATTTTTAGTTGCACGTTTTGGCTATCGGCTTCGTCAGCTCCCCCAGCGTGCTTGCCCCTCTGCTTCCCGGTTGGTGTGTTACTCCAGACTTTTTTATCTGTGTGTGTTTTAGGGATCTTCCCTTCTCCCACCCTCTTTTATTTTTTCCCGTTGCCAAGTCCTGTTTTGCAAACGTCGTTCAGTTCCTGGTATTGCTTTTTACAGGCAATAGCAATTTGCTAATTCTGATTTCCCCATCATTAGCAATTCCTAGGCAGTCTGTAAGGAACAGTTACGGGTAACAAACCAAACGAGCGAAGCAGAGAACCGGGAGCGTGAGCGGGACAGGGTTGCTGGCCGTCCGACGCACGCCTGCCCACTCACGGTTGTGCCATGAGCGTGCAGGATCTCAGAGGGCTTTGCGGGCTGCTGCATGATGCAGCTCAGACGCGGTCCCCTCGCTTGGGGTGACCTCGCTCAGGGTCCTGGTGCTGGATGCTGCACAAAAGAGCAACGCGGGCAGGGCTGTCCGGGGGTCGCTCAGCCCAGCCATGCTCGGCAGCCATTTCGTGAGCAGACCACAGGACCCACCTAAGTCTAAGTAGACTCTAAGTAGAGCACAAAAGCGCTGGGATAAGTTTCTCCAGAAGAAAGTGCAGGGAGGGGGCTGGATTCAAGGTCTAGGTCGTTCTTGACGGGACCAATCTTCACCCAGAGCATTCATCCAGGCTCCCACCAGCATACAGAAACAGCAGGCAGCCCGCGGGGATTTGGTGGGACCCCTTCTTCAAATTGAAGCATCTGCCTTGGCCGTCAGCACTGGGGGTTGCTACACAGCTCCCCGTCCTGTAACCCAAGGGTGGAAAGGACACGGCAGCGTGGCCGGGAGAGGAGAGCTGCGCTCGCCGGTGCATCCCAGCCCACCCATCCCACCGCTTGGTCATGCCTGGTCCTGGCCCCTTCTAGCAGCGTGCTCCAGGGCCAAGGATGTCTGGCCGTGGTGCGCTTTTCTGTGGCCATGAGCTTACAGAAAGGAGCTGGTGTTCCCCAGGACTTAACTGCTGGTTAGGGACCTTTCCAGACCAGGACACTTCATCTTGGGTGGATCTGAAGCAGGGTCCCTTCGGTGCTGGCATGCATGGGGTGATGGGGGATGCCGCATCCCCGTCCCTGGCGCAGGGAGGTTCTCCATGGGGGTCCTCCCCTACCCATGCCCTGGGTACGCGCACGGTCAGCGTGTCCGTGCCTGGGCACCGGGGACCCTCCGGCAGCGCTGCGGGTTGCCTGCCAGATTTGCCTGCAGTGGGCGGTTTCTAGGAATGGAGCGTTAGGAGGGTAAAGGTCTGGGGAGGCAAAAGTCGCGAGCGTTACCAAACGTGCTTAGCTGGCGAGAGGCAGCGTGTGCCTCCTCCAGGACTCCTCTGTCCTCCCCCTCTGGTCTGTGGAAGCGTAACCCGTCCGTGCCTCAGTTTACCCTCTCTGTTGAAGGATGATGGTGGTCCCTCATTCCAGCTCTGCTTGCTTGGATGCAGCCTGAGTCCATGCGAAGGGCTTAAAAGGCAGAGAGCGGTCCAGAAGCCTTTTTGCCCCCGTGGTGTGCGCGTCTGTGGTCTCTGGAGCAGGATCTGGAGTCTGCAGGGCCTCACGCCCTATTTTCAAGTCGCTGCTCTTGGCCATGCTGGGCTTGGGGCTTTTCTTTGTAAAGCACTTGAGACCTCCCGCGCAGCCACCTCCGCTCCTGCAGAGCATCGCTTTCCCTCCGGGCACAGTGGGGTGCTCATTTTTCTGTTTCAGTAGGTGGGGGGAAGGTGGGGGACAAGTTGTGAGCCCGCAGTGGTTGGGTTTGGTTCCTGACTCTCGTGCTGTCACCGCGAGCTGCGGAGTGTCCAGCTCTGCAGGAACGAGACATCGCCTCTTCACTGCAGCCATCGCAACTGGACGTCAGAGGTGACTCCGGGGGTCCCTGCCATATGACCTGCCAGGTCTTCCCTCATCTCTTTTTTCCCCCCCCTTGGTGAACGTGTGACTCTACCCGCAAGCGATGGTTGCCGCAGCACTGGGGAAGAGCCAGGCGAGCTCCTGGTTTTAACTCCCTTCTCCTGTTTCCCCAGGCTTTCACGGAGGCTACAGCCCTGAGCGGATGGAAGCAGTGAGTCCCGTGAGCTCGCCCAGCCTGTCCCATGAGAAGGGGGCCAAGCTGCTGCAGGATGCGGAGAAGGGGCACGGGGAGCATGACCTGAGGCAGAAACAGCAAGGTGAGGGCAGGGGCTGGCAGTGCCAGCTGGCACAGGAGAGCCCGAGCTGGCGTGGGGGGGCTTCATCACCCGGCTCTTGCTCGCCGTGCCCCAGCGCTGTGCTGGGATGGCGTTCGAGGAAGGGGACACAGACGTCATCTCACGCCTGCTCTCTTCTTTGTGCCTCCCCCAGGCGCGCTGAAGGCCTCGGCTCCCGAAGCAGCCCACCTGCAGCACCTCCGGCAGCCCGACGGCCCCCAGCCCCAGTGCCAGCCCCTGCAGTCCAGCCAGAGCATCAAGGGCATGAACCAGCGGGTGGTCACGCTGGCCCAGCACATCAGCGTAATTAAGCTCGTTCTCGCCTTCGTACTGGGGCTTTGGGGAGGAGGGAAGAGCTGATACGAAACGTGTCTGATGGGGAAGGGCTGGGAGCGATGCTAGACACCTCGGCACCCCCGGTTGGGGGCTGGAGAGAGCAGGGTGCATCAGGCGTGTTCAGCCAGGGTGTTTGCATCCCCAGCAGGCCCATCACGAGAGCTGCTGCAGGCAGGAGGCAGACGTTTCATCCCCACAGGGACAAACCAGCCTAATTCCCTCCTGCTTGCCCCGTCTTAGTTGAGCCCAGCAAAGCAAGAGGTAGAAACCAACTCTGTTTCTGACTCGGGGGCTTCTTCTTCTAGGAGGTCATCACGCAGGACTACACACGCCATCACCCGCAGCAGCTCAACTCCCACATCCAGACCCCGGTGTACTCCTTCCCTGGGGCCACGTGCCCCGTGCTGGACCTGCGCCGCACCCCCAGCGAGGCCTATCTGCAGCAGCAGGAGCACGCGGCGGCCTCCAGGATCTCCCCGCAGAACGAAGGCGGCAAAAGGTGAGGTCAGAGAGTCCAACCAAAGCTGGCGCAGATGGGTTTCTGCCCACCCACTGTGCCGGTCTGAGCTCAGACTGACCAGGGCTACCCAGGGTGAGGGGGTAGGTGGGTGCCCTTGGCTACCTGGTACCCCGGTAAGGCGGTGCGTAGGGCAGGCTGGCATTTGGCATTGCTGAATTTATGCTCCCCAGCTCGGGGCTCGGATGGATCGCTTGCTTACGTGGCCCAGAGTGTAAAATTGCCTTCTGATCTGGGCATTTTTCTCCTGTGGTGGAGCCTCTCTTGCCATTCCTGTTGTTCTAGAGATGCTCTCCAGACCCCCTTAGAGTCCGTGTGCGATCCCCTTCCCGATCTGGCCTGTGTCACAGGTTAATTTAGGTGCAAGGGACCTCTGCAGATCATCCAGCCCAACGCCCTGCTCAAGCAGGTCAGCTGGAGCAGGTTGTCCAGGGCCGTGGCCCGCTGGGTTTTCAATATCTCCACTGATGGAGACTTCAGCACCTCTCTGGGCAACCTGTACCAGCGTTTGAGCACCCTCACAGTAAAAAACTGTTTTCTTTTGTGATGGGATGGGATTTCATGTGTTTTGTTTTGTGCCCGTGGGCTCTTGTCCTGTCACTGTCCTCGGTCCCTGGCAGATGACGGTGCAGTGACTACTTTCAGACTACACATGGTTCCAAAAAACCCAAAGCAACGTGTTAATTTTATCTCCATCACTGCCAGTGAATCAGAAGCTTGTTGGACACATGTGCCATGTCAACTGGAACTATCCATTTCAGGCACCGCCTGTATTTCTTTTAAAGTCACTTTCAAATCCTCGGGCTGATACCAGCACGAGGCAGGTCTGATTGCTGTTGTACGGAATTAAAAAATGGGAAGTGTGAGAATGGGGTCTGTCCTCCCACCCAAACACCGCCAGAGACCCAGATGCATCCAGGAGAGAGGGGTGTCTCCACACCAGCGGTTCCTTGTCAGTAAATGTGATCATTACTCCCAGCTCTGCCTGGTGCTAGAATTGGCTTTCTAACATCAGGGGAGAGAGCCCAGCCCTGGCCACCCAGCGATGAAAAAAAGTGGGGGGAAAAAAAAGAAACCACAGAAAGAACGAAGACGTAAATTCCCAGAACTTGCCGTGAGGAATTCCTTGCAGACTTGAGCCTGGCCGTCTCCCAGGCGCTGGCCACGGGCAGGCATCAGGGGGCTGCGTCGGTCCTCTCGGGGCTACCCCAGCACCGGACTCATCGCCCGCAGCCGGCGAGCCCCTGCATGGCCCCAGGCAAGGTGGATGGGAGGTGGCAGGCGCTGCCCTCCCCGTGTCTGCAAATATGACGGAGAATCAAAAGCCGTGTACCCAAAAGGTTAACGTCCCAGCCCAGCAAGGGACACTTGGGCTGAGCCAGCGAGTCCCAGGACTGGTCCTGCCGTGGGCAGCTGTATTTGGGGCGGCTGCTGGCTGGTCCGCTGCCTGGAAATCTGGGCCACGTCTCGCCTTGGTCCTGCTCCGCACGCCTGCGGTGCAGAAAAATGCCCAAGCTGTGCTCTTCCTCCAGCTTGAGTTAAAAGACGCCGTAAGCCCGCAGGGGTGTGGAAGCTTTGGCTTTTTTCCCCTGCTGTAGGAAACCTAGTTTAGTCCTTCTCCCCCTCGCCGACCCCAAGCTGCCGTGCAGAGACAGAGGATGTTGCAATAAACCGATTGCATCTCCCCGTCGCTTTCCGCAGGTCCCCAGAGCAGAGCAAAGCCTCAGCCGGGAGCGGGTCGGACAACTGTATCGAGCCGGTCTCTCCACCAGACGGCGTGGGAGAATCGGAGCACGCCAAGAGCGCCACGTACCCGATCCTGTACCGCGAGGGCGAGCAGATAGACCAGAGGTAACGCCAAGGGAGGGGACGGTGGAGACAGCATGGGAACGTTCCCCCCATCCCCACGCTCGCCCTGGCCCAGGCTGCTTTTCTTGCAGCCAAAAGCAACGTCACGTCCCAGATGGCTGTCCGTTCGTAGGGGCTTTTCAACACCGTGTGGTACATTTACGGTAGGGATAGGGAGAAAGGTTGGAGATCCCAAATATCTCGGGAGCCCCCAGGCTGATTTTGAGGACTTAACACTAAGGGGAGAGTTTCTCTAGGTAGGACTTTGTGAACTGAACATTGCAGAGGTTTCCAATGGTCTTTTGCTTCTCGCAGGATGGGGTCCAAGTCCCCAGGAAACAACACTCAGCCTCCAGCTTTCTTCAGCAAGCTGACTGAGAGCAACTCTGCCATGGTGAAGTCCAAGAAACAGGAGATCATCAAGAAGCTCAGCACGACCAACAAAAACGAAACGGAGTACAGTAAGGACACGTGGCGAGGCGAATGCGGGGCACCGGGGGGAAAAAAGCCTTGAGGACACGTGAAGCGAAGGAGATTTGGGAAATGGTGCTGCTGTGTTAAGGGCTGGAAGCTCCCAGGCAGCGCTCTCTGCATCGTGCCATGGTTTGTTGGGAAGTGCGAGGTCCAAATGGTTCCTGGGATGAGCCGTGCTGGTACCAGCAGTGGCTGTGTGCTTCTGGGGAGGTGGTGGGAGGCTTCCCAGCCCCTTGTCTCCTTGCTCTGGGGCTGTCAATCCCACCCGCACCGGATAACCTCAATAGGAAGGAAATAATGAGCCGAGCACGCAGGAGGCTTAAGAGCAATTGATATTTTAATGAATGGCCAGCCAAGCTGAATCCTTCCTCCTGGAGATGCATCTCCCCCCAGTGTTACTTTAAGCCCTCCATCAATACTGGTATAGCTCTGTAAAACTAACCAGGCTGGCTTATATTAAAAATTCAGCCCGTTCATTCATTAGCCGCTAATAGAGTAGATAGGATCATAATTGAATTTAGCCCAGCATTATACAGTCAATAGCAATTCAATTTGAATCCATCTTACAACAGCTGCATCGGATAAGAGGGACCGAGCTGTCTGGTCCCCTGGATGATGTTACCATGAGCCAACAGTATTGTTGTGCCCCGCTGGGGACATGTGGCTGAACCCTGTGACCTTCCACGCTCTCCCTTATCAAGGGAAAATATATAGAAATAGGAAACACCTCTTATTTGATGAGAATTTCTGTTATTCTAAGGAAAGTGATATCCAAGTCAAACAGCTCAGCTAAGAGGGAAAATATTGATTTAGCATTTCTCCTCCTCCTCCTCGCCCTCCCCACTGCCCAGACCGGCTCCCTGGATATGGGGGTTTGAGCCTTTGGAAATCCTGTAGGCAGGAGAGAGGGTTTAACTTTGCGGAGCCTGTAATCGGAAGGGCTGGAGGGACGGAGGTCGGCACTGAGCACGAAGACATCTCCCTGGCTCGCTGGGCTCTGCTTTTCTGCCCTTTCCCAGCCGGCGAGACGTGCCCACTGTGGTTCTCCCACAGGCAATTATTCCTGGTCCCAGCCAGCACCCACAGACCTACCCCAGTGCCTGGGGGAGGTGGGCTACGGCCAGCCTGGGTGCTGTGAGGGGGACATCGGGACCTTGTCATGGCTGGCACGGCAGGTCCCTCCCTACCGCCAGCACACGCTGCTCTCCATACTGAAGAGCTTCTTTGTTTTTCTCCAGATGTTGGGCAGCCTGGAACAGAGATTTTCAATATGCCGGCGATTACCGGAGCAGGTAACTCTCCCGTATACCTGTACCATACCTCGTTCCCTACAGGGCTCACAGCCACGGAGAGCAGGACACTCGGTAGATTTAAGCATCTCCTTTTTTCCTTTTGCCGTAAGACCGCGCGTAACAGTCGCTGGGAGGCTGAAGCCTCGGGACACACCGTAACTCCCTGCTGTTGAGCTGGAGACAGTACAGTGTGATTCCTCGGAAAGCCTGGCAGAGTTTGAGGAGAGGTTAAAAGCCAAGCAAGGGTTGGCCATCTGATACCAACAGAGGGTTAAACTATATAGCAAGGTGGACGTCACGCTTGGGAGAGAGCACCCTGCTCTTGGTGGGACCTTGCGGTCGCCCGCAGATGGGTAGGAGGGCAGCGGCGAAATGGAACGTGAGGGTGGGAAACGGGCTCTGTGCCACCGCGGGCTGGGCAGGCTGCAGGAGCCGGTTGCAAAAGCAAACTGGGGTGAGAGCAGCACCCCGTAGCCTTGAACGGTGAGCGTCGGGCAAACCAGCGATGGCTGAGGACCGAGAGGAGGTGTCGTCTGGGAGATGGCGGGGTGCTCGGGCACAGGGGTGCTCGGGCACAGGGGTGCTCGGGCACAGGGGTGCCGGCAGCACGCTCAGTCCTCCAGGTGCTTAAAGCATGGGTTGACTGGTTTCTCAGGAGCTGGGAGGAAACGTCAGCCGGTGGCCGCATCTGGCCGTGGTGGTGCAGCCGGTGCCACGCAGAAGGGCTTTGTGGGCAGGACCGCTCGGACCTCTGCCGCTGCGCAGAGAGCGGCTCCCGGCGGGTGGAGGGTCGCAGGCTGATCACCCGGTTCTGGAGGAGCAGTTTTGGTGGTGGTATCTGCGCGCTGCTGGTACCTGAGGCAGCCGTGGTGGGCTTCAGCAAGTCCCCGGCCCTAACCAGCATTAACCTGCCAGCCTGCCTAACCAGGGGGTCGCTGGCTAACACCTGGGACTGGACCCCAGCCCCCGAAGAGCCCCCCTGCTCTCAGGGAGAAAGGGTGCTGGGAAGAGCGCAGGGTGGTCCCCCAGGCACCCGTGGAGATGTATTTGCCACGCTCAGCCTGAGGACCACCAGGCAGGGGCTGCAATGGTGGTTTAGGAGCTTCCCCAGGGGCACGGCACCCTCCCCAGCTCTGCCGCGCCTGCAGCTTTCAGCCCAGCTGGGAAAGGAGGAGAGGGAGCAGTTTAAGGAAGGGATTTTGGCAAAAAGAGGTGGAAAGCGGTCCTGGGGAGTCGGGCGGCCGATACGGGCTTCCCCGGCGCAGGACAGAGACCAGCCCGAGGGAGAAGGATGGCGTGAAGGCTGTTGAGCTGTTGCCACCTGCTGCGGCAATGTCCGGGTGGGCGCACACGTGAATGAAATGAATCCTCATTGAGGAGTATTAATTGATACTGAACTGATGAAGTATTAATGCTCTCCTACAGCAGGAACGCCTTCAGGTTGTTAGTTTTAAGTAGGAGGAACGGCAACTTTCCCCCAGCCAAGGGAAGGAGGTGCCGTGGGCAAGGTCTTCGTGCGGTAGGAGGGCCAGGGACAGCCGTCACCGGTGCAGGACCGTCACCGGTGCAGGACCGCTCACCGGTGTGGACGTGTGTGGGAGAAGGAGCAGCTCATGTCGGCAGCCGGGATGAGCGGGTGCAGCCAGCCGGGACCCAAGGGTCCGCAGCAGACAAAATCTGGGGGGGGTGAGGCCCAAACTCCTGAGAGCCTCCCCTGATGAAAGCTGCTCCTGCTGTGCTGGAGGGAGGGGGGAAGGCAAGAGCGTAGGGAGCTGAGGGCCGGGGTCTGGCTGGAGGGGACCGGCAGAGACCCTGCCCGTGTACAGGAAGACAAGCGAACCCGGGATCCGTCCCTTTCCACACGGAGGGGCAGCGATCCCAGCGCGAACACCCCAGGATGGGGTGAGCTGGGGGTGCGGGGGGGCTGCCGGTGGGGCTCCCCTCGCCGGCCTGCTGTATTTTGTGTCTGTATTTTGCCCTTGCTTGTTCCCTGTAACCGCCGCGTTGGGAATGACGGTGGCGTGGCTGAGCCTAGTGCCCTCTGGTCCCTGTGCGGTGCTGCACCATAACTGCATGGCTTGAGACTCACAACCACGCGGACACGCCACTTCGCCTCTGCACCCTGTCCCGTAGCCGTGGCTCAGCCCAGGAGGGGGCCCTGGTCCGCAGCGGGCACCCGGCCCAAGGGGGAGGAAGGGAGCGGGCTGGGACGACGGGCAGGGGGCTTGCAAGGAGCGCGAGGAGGGACACAAGGAGTCTCCCCAGCGTAGCCCGACCCCGCAGGCCCTGTGCCCTCATCCAGGGGCTGCCTGCGTTTGCCACCCCTCATGCCAGGGCCGAATCCAGGCACCTCTTTCCGACCCAAGTGTTTTTGTGGGGTGCCCCCTCTTCTTTCCCTGACTTTTCCTCCATGGGAAACTGCCCCAGCCTCCAAATTCCGGACACACCGCCTTTTGATCTGTGTGCGCATCCGTATGGGCCCCACGTCCAGGTGGCTCCTGCCCCCATGCCGAGCCTGGCGCAGCCCCCCCTCTTCTTGCAGCCGCTCCCCAAGGCTCAGCAAAGACCCCTTCCTTCCCTTCCCCCCCGTCCTCCAAGCCCTTGGCCCCAGGGAACCCTGCCCACCTCCAGCACTCCAGAAACCCAAATCCCAGAGTAAGTCCCATCCCATCCCACCGCCAGCCCCTGCCAAGCCCTGGGGCGGGATGGAGCGGGGAGGAGGAGGAGGAGGAGGAGGAGGAGGAGGACGGGTGCATCGCAGCGCTTTAAAGAACAAGATGACAAAGTTTGTTGCTTTGCGAGAATGTGCTGACTGTTTGTTTCTTCCCTTCTCCCTTGTCTCCTTTCTCCCCTTTCCCCGTCCCCCCCATCTTTCTTCTCATGTGGCTCCCCCCCATCTCCCGTCCCCTCTCTCCTCCCCCTCCCGTTATCTCCCAGGGCTAATCAGTTGTAGGAGCCAGTCGGTCCAAGAGAATTCCAGTACCAACATGGGGTTGGAGGCAATAATTAGGAAAGCCCTAATGGGTAAATATGACGAGCAGTGGGAAGAGCGCTCACCTCTCAGTGCCAATGCTTTTAACTCTCTGAATGCCAGTGCAAGCCTGCCCGCTGCTATGCCCATAACTCCTGCTGATGGACGAAACGAGGACGTGCGCTCCTTGCCAGGTCTGCAGCCCTCTCCACCTTCGCTCTCTCTGTGTTATTAATTCTCAGCCTTTATATTTCCCTTTTTGGGGGTGGATTTATTCCCCACCCCCCCCCCCCATTTTTGTTCATTTTGGTTTTCTTTTCTCCCCTCCCTCCCCCAGCTTCAAGCTTTGTGAATCCGCTGATTAATCCTGGTCTTGTTTGATGTTAATTTAATAGTCTCAGAAGGTGCTGTCGCTTTCTCTAAACCACTGACTGTGCTCCTTTCCCCGTTTGCTGGTTTTTAATATCTCCTTTTTTTTTTTTTTTTTTTTTTTTTTTTACACCATGAAAAGGTTTAGGGGGGGGGAGAAACCCTCACACCCAAAAAACCGAAGCCATAAACTTAAATAGCCACCCCAAACTGTCCATAAACCCCGGGCGGGATCGCGGCTGCAGAAATAGGGGAAGGAGCGGAGAAGGGCCGGCGCAGGGGGACACGGAGCAGGGTCGCCTTTCCCGGGCTCGGGGGGTGTCGGGGCAGGTTCCGCCTGGGACAGAGGGTCGGATGGGACCTGGGGGTGCCTGGAGCAAGAGGGAGAGCTTAAGGTGGTAGAGATGGGGGACAACCTCAGAGAGCAGAGCCGGGGGTGAGCTGCCCGGTGGGCTCCGGCGGGGCTTGCAAAGCCGGCTGGGCACCGCAGCGGGGTCTGCCCGGCTTCGGGGGAGGCTTGAGCAGAGCCGGGAGAGTTGTTCTGCAGATCCCCAGTTGAGGAGGAGAGGAGGGGACCAGGGATGGGTGGGGGTGAGCGTTCGTCCCCCACGCGCCTGCGAAGGGCAGATTGCCTCTTGCAAGCGCCCTGCGCAGAGCACGGCAGTCGGTGCCGGGAGTCACCCTTGGCAGTCTGGGCACAGAGCGCCCAAAGCTGAGGAGCAGGGTCCTGGGGGCACACACGCACCTTCCTCCGGGGCAGCTCAGACCAGGCGCTCTTCAGCTTGTCGCAGAAAAGCTTTTCTGGCTCCTGCATGAAACCAGCAGCTTCTTCCAGCCATGCTTCCCCACGCCCGGCGGAGGCTGCCTGGGCAGGTGGGGTGGGATGCAGAGCCCGTCCATCCCTCCCGCTTTGGGAGCTTCCCCCGGTGTAGCCAGGCTAATCTAACCCGGCAGAGACCATTTTGGCTTTAAACCTTTTAAAAACTGGCTGAACGTCACCGGGCATTCCTAACCATGTAGACCATGGGAACAGGGAATGTGCTTGGGGCTCCAGCACCCACGTAGCTCCCGGGGGGTCCCTGCCACCCGTGCACAGCGGCACACGGAGCTCCCATCCCTTGACCCGTGTTTGTGGGCTGAGCCACGAGCGGACCCCCCAGAGAAACAGCCCAGGCAAAGCCGAGCGGCTGCTCCTGCCCCGGTTCCGCTCCACGGGAGGGTTGGTAACATCAACCCACAAAGCAGAGAACAGCACAGGAGGGCACAGAAACCTCCTCGAGCCCCCCCAGCCGCCCTCCCGCCCCGCTGCGGAGAGCTCGCCCCATCACCCTTCCCCGCCATGGTGCCATCGGCCCCCAGGGTGAGCTTTTCTCCTGCCACGAGCCATTTTTGCAAGCTCTTAAAAAAGGGAAGCGCTGGGTACCCGCACCCCCTCCCCGACCCCCGAACCCTGTCGCAGCAAGCCGGGTGACGAGCGGGCGCTTCTCTTTGCAGGAGGAGGGGGGAAGCCAAAGATCGCTGCCAGACCCAACAGCCGCAAGGCCAAGTCCCCGGCGCCGGGTCTGTCCTCGGGCGAGCGGCCGCCCTCCGTCTCCTCGGTGCACTCGGAGGGGGACTGCAACCGCAGGACGCCCCTCACCAACCGCGTCTGGGAGGACAGGCCGTCGTCTGCAGGTAGGGCTCGGGGGGGACGTGTCCCCAAAGCGGCCGGGCCACCCTCCCAGGGGGGCTGCAGGCGGGCAGCCGTCCCCCCCCGGCGCTGACTCTCCTCCCTCGTCCCCACGCAGGTTCGACGCCGTTCCCCTACAACCCGCTCACCATGCGGCTCCCCAGCGGCGTGGTGACGGCAACCCCCGCCGCCCCCCTGCCACAGGGGACCCCCGGCAGCCAGCACCACGCCTGGGACGAGGAGCCCAAGCCCCTGCTCTGCTCCCAGTACGAAACCCTTTCGGACAGTGAATGAAGCGAGCCAGGGGCAGGGAGACGGCGACCAAACCCAGGGCACGGGGAGCGAGCGGGATGCCCGGGGCGAGTGCCCACCGCCCCGGCCCCGCCGGCTCTCACGAGCGAAGACGCAGGAGCAGAGCTATTTTATTTTTTCCCTTTCCTTTTTTTTTTTTTCATTCCCCTTCCAACCAGCCAATTTGGGGGGATATTTTTTTTTATTATTATTTTTTGTTCGTTTTCTTTCTCAACATCTGGAGATTTCTGCATCCTCTTCAGTCTGAAAAAAAGAAAAAAAAGCCTTAACGAGACAAACCCCAAGGAACCCATCTTCGATCTTGGCAGCCTTGCTGGGCGGTGACCCCCGCGCTCGAGAGGGACCGTGAGCGGCCGTGCCCCCGAAGCGCCCACGTCCCGGGGCCGCGCGCGCTCAGACGCTCTGCCGGCGCGCTCCCGCGGAGTCAAGTGAGTGGCTGGGGGATGCTCCTGCGCATCCCGGCCGTGGGGCTGTGCCACGGAAATGCAAAACCTTGAGTGGGGTAAAAAAAAAAAAAAAAAAAGAAAAAACAAAAAGATGTTTAAGAAGTGAAATAGGATGGAACACCCTGGTTTGGTTCCCTCCAGCCGATCCGAGGGCTGGCAGCCCGTCGTACCCACGTCGCAAGACGTATCGGCCCCGGAGCGGTCTCAACGCGCTTCAAACGTGGCTGGGATGAGCGGGCAGGGGAGGGAGTGAAGAGTTATTTCTTAAAAAAAGAAAAAAGAAAAAAAAAACCACACACATACACACACAAAAAAAATCCTGGTCCCTTTGGTGGAAGCGATCCCGGGCTGAAATCGGAGCGGGCAGGGATGTCCCCGGGCTGGCTTGCGCGCTGCCCACGGAGGGGCTTGGTTGCTTTAAGTGCATTGTTTTCTGACTGGTGAGAAAAGGCAATTGTAAATTGTATTGGTCTACAGGGTATATTTTTGATACCTTCGGTGAATTATGTCAATATTTTACGCAAGGAAGGACTTAAACACAACACAGTATTACGTGCTGTAAAAGAGGTTCTGTTCTTCACGTGCAGGCTTTGATGCGTTTGTCCATTGTATGGAAGGGTTTAAAAAACAAAAAGAGAAGGTGACAATGATCCGTCAAAGTTATCTGTGAGTCAGGAGAATGNTTGAAGAAAATTTGAATGACTGAAGCCTACAGAATCTACGCCTTTTTGTCTCAAAAAAAAAAAAAAAAAAAAAGAAAATCTTGCCATGGTTGCAGGGCCCCCCGTTACACAAACCATCGCTGAGTCAGCAGAAATCGTTTGCTTGGTGGTCGCCGTTGATTCTCCGGAGCCCTCCGAGCTGGCCGGGTGCAGGGCAGAGCAGGCAGGAGGCCGGCGTGGCAGGGAGTTCACAGGAAATGTTAAAAAAAAAAAAAAAGAAAAAAAAAAGGTTAAAAAAAAGTTTTTATTGTATTTTTGTGATACACACGAATGCTCTACTTTACGTTATTTTTTTCATTCCATGATGTTGGCTCATATCTGCAGTTACATGGTTAAAGAACAAAATATTAGACGTTTTTTCATTCACTTCTGCTTTCTCGCTCTGGGGGGAAAAAAAAAAAAAAGGAAAAAAAACAAAAAATATGTATTAAATGCTTTGCATTCTATACGCTAGAGGAACCCAGAGCATGGCACAGACTTTCTGCCTCTCCGGCTGCTGGGTGGGCAGCCAGCCCCCGCAGCCGACGCGCGGGTCCGGCGGCGAGGCCGGCGCCAGCGCCTTCCTGATGGATCTTTCTTTTCCCCCTGCGACGTTCCCAGGTTGATTCTGATTTCAAAGCAAGAGAATGATGGTGTTTGTTGTTTGTTTGGGGCTTGGGTTGGTTTTTTTTGTTGTTGTTGGGGTTTTTTTTGGTTTTTTTACATTGTACAGGTTTTTAACGTTCATCAATGTTTGTGTCTTTTCTGTTGTGCTTTTTTTTTTTTTTTTTTTTTTAAAGAAAAAAAAAAATCCGAGACAATGCACAAGCGATGTGGAAGTCTTTCCGTTCCCAGGTTATTGCTGCTGGTGTCACCGTGGCTCTGAAATGTAAAAACCAACAGAGCTGATGTCCGGGCGTAACGCTATTAAAGTGTCGCAGATTTTTCTGGGGGGGGAAAAAAAAAATCCAAATCCGACCTATCTTCAAAGCCGCCTCCTTAACCTTTTTGGAAAAATATAGCCAAAAAAAAAAAAACAACCCACAACAAAGAATAAAGTTCCCACTTGGCACAGTAGCAATACTGTGTGCTGCTTTGGTGTCTCAGAGGTCCAGGAAGGTGCCTGTTGCTGGTGGAAGGCGGCTGCGGCGCTCGCAGCCCCGCTGACCGGCACCGCCGACCCCGGCGCGGGTTGGGACGTGGCGCGAGGGGCGAGAGAAGCGCCTGAACGGAGCCGCTGCCCTTGGGGTGGCCGCACAGAGCCTTGGCTTCCGCGGCGGCTCGCTCCCTCCGGTGCTACCCACGGCAGCGTGCCGGGGATGGAGGCGCTGGGGCGGCGTTCGGGTTCGTCGCCGCGTGGGCATCCCGTGCCCACCCCGCAGGCTGAGCGCGGCCGGGCGTGGGGACGTCGGGAAGGGCCACGGACTCCAGCCAGGAGCTGCGGAGCCGCCTTCTCACCGCGCCGGCCGGAGCGGGGTTGGGTTGTCCTCCCCGTTAGCCCCAGGCAGCACGCGCCCGCGCCGTAGCCAGCACCCGAGGCCACGGGCTGGAGGGTGAAGAGCTTGTCCCACCCTTCGGTGCTAACCCCGTAGCCCTGTTTCTCTTTTCCTCTCATTTCCACCGGGCCTTTCGTGTGTGCGGGCGAGGGGTCGGAGCTGGCGGGGCTGGCCAGGAGCCCCAAGCTGAAGCCCAGGGCTGTGCTGTGAGGGCGTCGGAAGAGTTGTCAGGTGTTGGTGAGGTCGTTTTAGTCCTTTTGGGGCTCGTGGCTCAGCGCTGGATGGTTGGGCAGATGTTATCCGGCGTCTTCTGGGCAGGGCGGTGTTTGCAGGAGGGGACGGTGCTGAGGATGTGGAGGTGCCGGTGACCCCCAGCCGCTGCAGGGCTCCGGCGGCCTCACGCCCCGGCTCAGTGGGATCCTTTGGGATCGTTTTGGGAGCAGGGAACGTCGCTGATGTTCCCAGCTCTGTGCAAGAGCTTGGGCCCTGGCTGCGCCACGTGTCCCCATCATGCCAGGACAGCCTGCCCGGGGCTGGGAGCAGCCCAGGGAGTGTGACCGCCCGTGGCAGGGGCGTGCGTGGGTTTTGCTCCGGCAGGATCCGACCCTCGGGGGATCCCCCTTGCAGGGAGCTCAGCCCCCGGCTGGCCACGGCACAGCTCGGGTTTGGGGCTTTCTGTCTCGCTGCGTCTCCATCGCCTGCTCTCCCCACGCACGCCCCATCCCCGCACAGACCCTCCTGCAGCCGCCTGTCCCCAGCGCGTCCCCGCAGGGACAGGGACAGGGGGACACCGGGGGGGCACACGGGACAGCGGCAGCTCCCGTCGGGGAGCTCTGCACCACCCTTGTCGGGGTGCTGGAGCGGGGAGCATCCTCCCGCTGCAGATTAATTAATGTTGGTCAAATTGATGAGTTGGCAGCATGCGGATGCACCCGGCCGCAGGGGCTGCTGTGGGATGGCCCCCCCCATGTCCCCGCTCACACGTGGGCTGGGGGAACGTGGTTTTGGGAAGAGGAGGAGCTGCAGGTCATGGTGCTCCCCCCGTCCTGCCCCGCTCTGGCCCTCGTGCTCCATCCCCCCTGCCCACCTCCCCAGCTGGGGACCGAGGCATCCCCGAGCACCCCAAAAACCTCACGGCAGGGTCCGGCCGGCACCTCCTTGTGCTGCCGGCTGTGGTTGTGCAACCCAGGAGAAAGTCACGTTAAAACTGTTAAAAAAAAAAAACAAGTTTAAAGTTAACATTCGCCAACTTTGTAACTTGTACAAACAGGCAAACAAATTATCGGACGATCTATCGCTTGAACTGTACCAGGGGGAAATATCTATCTTTTGTGCAAGGACCTGTGTGTAGCTGTTTTGAAGTGGGTTGTACGATAGCCGGGGCTGTACGGAGGAACCACCAGGTGTAAATATCTCCGCAGCTTGCTCTCGAGGGGTGGGTTTCGTCTGCTAAAGGTGGAGGGGTTTGTTCACTGTTATTTTGCTCGGCGTGCCCACCAGCGAGCGGTGTGGGTAGCAGTGTCCGAACACTGCCTTACTGGTTAAATAATAAAAAAGCAAAGAAACCAACCCAAAAAAAAAAAAAAAAAAAAAAAAAGCTTATTTGGCAGCAAAATATAGCGCTGTCCTGCCTGTTTGTGTGCGTGAGCCCAGGCAGGGCGAGCTGCTCGCGGGGCAGCCGAATCGGGAGCGGGATGGATCGCGGCCAGGGGGGTGCGGGGCAGGTTGGGGACCCCTGCGCTGGCGGGGCACTGCTGGGGGTGCCCGCGGTAAAATGGGCTGAGAGAGGGGGGAAAGGGGCCAGTGGCAGCAGTGCCCCGAGGTGTGCAGCTCGCTCGCCCCGAGGCTGGCCGATAACGGCCCCGGCATCGCTGCCGGGCTGGTTTAGGCGGCGGGGTCCGCGCGCCCACCGGCTGCGGCACGACCTGCCCGTGGCACCGCTGGTGATGGGGACGGGGCTGCTGGAGGGACCTTGGCGACGGGTGAGCTCGCTGGGTGAGGGATGTGATCACTGGGTGAGGGGTGTGATCACGGGGTGAAGCACGGCAGGACATCCCACCCCAACACTCGGGGGAGCGGTGCTCTGGCCAAGTTGCAGCCCCCTCCCTGCCTCAGTTTCCCCATCTGCAGGCAGGGCTCGCACCCCGGCGCTGCTTTTAACCAACTGATGGCCAAGAGCTGCTTAAGCGCCATGTTATTATTGCTGAGCTGGGAGTATCCTCCTTCGTATGGCCCTGAAAAGGCCCCGCAGCACCTGGGGCAGCACCCCCAGCCCTGACCAGGGCCGTGCGTCGCCCCAGCTGCCCCTCCGCCGCCCCTTTGGGATGCATGTGCCTCTCCCTCCCCTTTAATGCGTCCTGTCGGCACGAAGTGTCCTGCACAGCAGCTCTCAGATGAGCGATTCCTCCTCTCCTTTTTTATTTTATTTTTATATGTATTTTTATAATTCTTATTCTCTTTAATTTCCATTCTATTATTATCACCCTTATTATTCTTTTCTTTTACCGTGGCCGAGCTCCCTCCTGCCCGCAGCTCCCCAGAAACCCAACCTCCCCGCTCTTTCCTGGCAGCACTAACGCCGTCCAGCCCCATCCCACCGCCGAGGCTTCTTCCCCAATCCCCGCGCTCAGACTGTTTTTGTTGGCTTCTCGTAGTGGAAACACGAAAACCCTTTGAACCCTCCCAAAACGGCTCCTCGCAGTTCTTTGGGTGCTTTGTCTGGGCCTGGGGAGCAGGGAAGGGGGGGCCAGGGGCCGGGGTACCCCAGCCCCAGGGACTGCAGTCACCAAGGGAAGCTGGTGGCACCCCAGGGTGGCTGTGGGACCGTGCACCCCTTGCTAAATGCCCCCAAACAAGCGATACCCGCCTCTGCCAGCATCGAGCGGGGGTGATGCTGGAGGACACCTTGGCTTCGTTGCTCTTTGACCAGCAGCCAAGGAAAACATTATTCAGCTGTGATTGAATGTAAAAATTGAATTTAAATTGAACTAAAAAGGAATAATTAAAAAAAAAATAGATATTCTGGTAATGGATAATCCCTCACAAGCCCTGTAGGAAATTATTGGGGAAGCGAATTAGCCGCGACCCCCTTAACAACGCAAACAGAAGCCCTGGTATCTGTTTGCGGGTCTAAATTGCTTTACCTCCGACATCCATCCCGTGGCGTGCGGTTGGCTTTGGTTGGGGCCGGGAGCTGTTGGTCCCCAGGTTCCCCTCCCGTGTCTGCACCTGCGGGGCCGATGCCACGGGGCTCGGGAGCTCTCCCCGCTGCCGGGGGGTGTGCGGTGTTTTACGGGGCGAGCGATGAATGAGGGGACGGCGAGCGGAGGGGACAGCTCTGCGTGAGGACAAACTGGGTGACTACGTGGAATTTAATCCATTGAAGGGCTTTTAGTTGGGTTTGCACTTGGGGGCCTTGGGGGGCCCCCCTTTCCTGGGGCTTGGAAATGGGTTTGACGCGAAAGATGGTTTCCTGAGAGCAGCAATGAGCACTTCTGCCAGGGCGTACCCGTACCTCCTGCCGGCTCAGCGTTTCGGGTGGCCACCCTGATCCGAGCCGCTGCAAGTCCTGGAGGAAGGCTCCCCAGTGCTGCGCAACTGGTTTGTCTGCCCAGGGGATGTCCAAAAGGCTTCCGTCTCTGTGCTGGTGAAGGATCGCCCCGGCTCCTTTGTATCGCCCAGGCACCATCTGAAACCCCTCCAGGTACGTACCTGCACCCACCAAACCTCCTCCGGTCTCCGCGTGCTCCTCCAGCGCCCAGCTCCCCTGGCGATGCACGAGGTAGGTACCTGCTGGCTCTTAAAGATCAGTCTAAAGATCTCCGAGACCAGCGATTTTGTTGAAATCCTCCTTGGAAAGGCTTTTGCCGCTCTGAAGGCAATTAGTTAATAAATAGTACAAACAGAAGCCAAGCTGTTCAGCCTCTCGCATCGGGGTTTAAATGCTGACGACGGCTGACAGTGGTAGCCCCGGTCAATAATTCACACCGATGCTGAAGAAACAGAAGGTGGGAAAACTCTAAATTCAAGGCCAACACTTATGATTTAATGATGGAAAACTTTAGGTCTACTTGAAAAGCTCTTGCATAAGGAGACGAAAAGGAGACGGGCCAAAAGCAGATGGCTTTGAAAACCAGCACTAAAAAAAGAGATGTCAGAAGTCCAGAGTCACTTATACTTTGACTGGGTGGCAGATGGGTTTTTGAAGGGGAGAGGGAAGACTAAAAGTGGTCCCTGATGCCTTTGCCCTGCACAGAGGCCATGAGAAGGCGCAGGAGCATGGCGACCTCCTCCTGGTGATGAACTGGCCAGTTAGGAATATGGGGAATTTTATTTTTGTGGGGGGAAAAATTAAAGGAAGATTTTTTAGCTAGGCCAGGCTGAGTTAGAAGAACAGGGAGGAAAGGGCAGGAGAATGAGGTTGCCCTTGCTGCACGAGCCAGGGCGCTGTGCGCTGTGCTTCAGCACCCTCCCCGCAGGCTGCGTGCGCCCTGCGGGTGATGGAGAGTGGAGAGGGATGCAGCTGTGGTACCCAGCGATGAGCAGGGTGAGTTTTAAAGAAAAAAGGGTACGAAACACACCGGAACACAAAAGCCGTGTGCTGGTAGCACCCAGAAAGGCAGCTTGCAGTCCCTGCACGCCAGCCCCCAGCGGAGCAGGGTCAGCCGAGCGGCTGAACGGGCCGGTCGTGCCCTTGGCCAGCAAAGCCGGTAACCGTTCCTGGGCTCCTTACAGCAGGGAAGCATTTTATACCCTCCTGACAATCGCAATCCAAATAGTCATTCATCAGTTCTTGTGATTTGCCATGGAATTATATATGCTCGCCGATAATGATGCAGGGGGCTAAAAGAGCTGATCTTGGCAGGAGATGAGACGGTTTAGGCTGGCGAGTAACTTGGAAGGAAAATCAAGCGGCTTTGATGGGATGCCTGGATCTTATCAGCGTTGGGACATTGAAGGGCACTGGGGAGGGGCAGGGGTGTTTTGGCTGGGCGAGCTCTACCTGGCTTGTGTGCCCGCCTGGGAAGAGGTGGGTTCGTAGGAAACCTGGGAACAAGTGTCACGGGGGGTGGGT